>PVJA010016891.1:0-42618 GCA_004027025.1 Myocastor coypus | reverse complement strand
CACAGCAAATTCTGACAGCTATAGGTAAACAGGCCTCATGTTCCCCAGCTCCGTACAAGTCATTCCCTGCCCAGGTCCCCAGCTCTAAAGAGCTGCTTTTCCCACTGCACATGGCCTGTGCCTCCACGTGGGCAGCATGGAGGCTGAGTTGGTCTATACCTCATTGGGGATCAGAAGGAAGGATATACTCTTGAAGTAAAATCCCCCAGGCACTGCCCCTACAGTGTCTGTGGTCCTCTTGTGCTCCAAAGGAGGTGGGCTGAGCTGGATTCTAGCTATTCTAGGGATACTTGCCTGGTCTTCTGCCTTCCTGGGGGTTTTGGGCAACACCAGTACACTCTTCCCTCATTATTAAAATTGAAGATAAAAGATGCTAAAGGGGCAGAGTGCAGCTCAGTGGTAGAATGTATGTTTTAGCATGCTTGAAGCCCTGGGTTTAATCCAGAGCACCAGAGGGGGGGGAAAAAAAAAAAAGATTGCTTTAAGAAACAGTGAAATCACTAATCATTCTATTTAAAATATTATTTCACGGACCGGTGGAATGGCTCAGTGGTCTAAAGCGCCTGCTTGGGAAAGCTTGGGCGGCTTCAGGGACCGCGGTTCGATTCCCGGGCACCACATGCTGTGCCAGCCCTGCCCTCGGGAAGGGCTGGGCCGGCCATAAAAATGAGAGAATAAACAAATAAAGGTTCTGAAACAATAAATAAATCTTAAAAAAAAATATATTATTTCACCCTACTGATTTCTGATATTCCTAATTTGCACAGATGAAATAATATTTGAAAATAATTAAGATTAGCATAGTCTTAATTATACTGCAATGTGAGGTCAAAGTGCCACGATTAGTGTACAACCAGAGGCAATTAGTTTCTAAGGCTGTGGAGCTGGGTTCTTTCCCAACAAGGCACATCCTTCTCCACCTGCCTCCTCAGCATAGCAAGAGACAAGCACTGACTGCCTTGCCCCAGAAACCCCAGGTAATGGCTATCTACAGTGAGGGGAGAGGCTAGAGATTGGTGGGGTAGGGTAAGGGGACCTGCACAGTGACCAGGCACTTTCCAGGCCCACCATGGTTACCTGCACCTTTGTCTCACGGTCTGTGTCCCAGATCCGGACAATTCGCACATCCCCTGAACTCATGAGCAGGCCAGTTTCTTGCTCCCAGTCTACCACCATCCCAGCTCCTAGGAGACACAGCAGAAAATGGCTAGTGTGCAGGTACCCCAGCAGAGTGACACATCACTGGGGGCCCAGTCCCAGACCAGAACAGTGAGCATCCAGGATTTTTAGGTGAGTATAACCACTGCAGAGCCTTCCTGCCAGGCTGTGCTCTGAAGACTGTTCTTGCCATGCTGCCCTGTTAGTGGCCTCTTCAACAGGTTTTGGTTGAAAATGAATGAGGGCACACTCTGGGAACTCCAAGGGCATTTCTTTAGCTGTATCTGACCTTTGCAAGACCCACCATCCCTAAGGGTTTGCTGCCCTAGAAGGGGATATTAGGTCAGTATCACACTGTCAGGATAGAAGGCAGTGCCCCTCCCTGGCCCAGCCTCTGCATGGTGCTGGGGTCCAGTTGGCATACCTGAACCCTTCTGACTGCTATACTGTGTCAACCTCAGGACAAGGAAGGAAAGGTTGTCTAGCAGTGGACAGTGCAATATCCTCTTTTCTTCTCTTGGAGCTCAAGGCTTCAGAGTCTAGTAACCATTTGTCTCTACCAGAATGATGAGCATCCCCAGGCCCAGAAGCCAGTCCAGAATGACCTCCAAGGCCTGTGGTCCTTTATGAGACCACATGTGTGAGAGCCTCCAAGGCCTGAGGCTCTCAAGAGTAGCCCTGGACTCATGGGCTATCTCTGCCAGACCACACTGTCCTACTTTGCTTGCTTCTTGGCTGCCCAATTAATAGCTATTAACTGACCAAAGCCCCAGATGCATGTCATGAAGCTGGGCCCTTCTCACTGCTCTCTGGGGACTCTTCAGTGGGATACTGCCTGCTCCTGTGTCTTCCTGGTTGCCTTCTGCTCCACCCTGGGAATGGAAATGCTCCTGGTTCTGATAGTTGCATTTGATGGTTTTGTTCTGCTTGTGGCCCAAAAGCTTGGCCTAGAGTGTCTGCTGCTATCCAAGGCACCAGCTCTGGACCTCTAAGGGTGTGACCAACCACTGGAAGGATACAGCGAGGCTGTCAGCTTCTACCTATTCCCAGGCCCCATAAGTAGAGGTCCTCTGGCCTTTCTTTAGGATTTCTGAGTAATTAGTTTTATCACATCTTTCCCACCACATCACCTATTAGTATTACTTGGGTTGTGAGATCCTCCTTAAAAACTTACAGAGGTGGCCAGTGGGATGGCTCAGTGGTCTAAAGTGCCTGCTTAGGAAAGCTTAGGTGGCCACACGGACCACAGTTCAATACCTGACACCACATGCTGCATGAGCCTTGCCCCCAAGGCAGGCTGAGCCAGCCATAAAAAATAAAACAAAGCAAAAACAACAACAAAACTTACAGAGGTGGAGACAGAGTCAATAATGAGTTTTCTTAACTATCTTTCCTTCTGAATTTTTGATATAACAATTCTTTTTTTAAATTTACTCTATTTCATACAGGGTCTACAGGGTCTCACTACACAGATCAAATTCACAGTGATCCTCCTGTTTTCAGCCTCCCAAGCGCTGGAGGTATAGGGGTGCACTACCATGCCCAGTCTCAGTGTGCCCTGGGGGCAGGGCCACCATGCCCTATTGGGGATCAAACCTTGGTCCCTGAGCCTGCCTAGGCAGGTCTTTAGTCTGCTGAGCTATCGGGCTAGCCCTATATAACAATTCTTTATTCACAAAGTACTAAAACATGGGTCCAGAAGGTCCATGGGACATGGCTTACCTCCATCCTTATAAATTTGACATCACACAGCCACAAGGTGGCTGTGAATCTATGATAATACTGAGGGGCCACTGAAAGATAGGTTAGGATAAGAGGGTGCTCTCTGAAAAGTGGCCACCTTGTGAAATGCACATTTTGCAAATCAGTTCCAGAAGTACATATGTGCCACATGACCTGCCTCAACAGCATGACCAGAGAAAGGGTCAGTTTTAATTTTCAGGGTTTTGCTGGTCTGACTCTGACACTGTATCTGGGGACATCTGAGATACCAAACTTATATGCCATATTTCTATGGCAACAGATGCTTACAGAAACTTTGTATAACATTCTGAAAAAGGATTTTTTTTGAAGGCTTAGATGGGAAATAAATTTTATCTGGATCATTGTCCTTTGGGCAAGTCCTATGGGTGAAGTTTGCTTGGGAATGCATCATGTTAGAAGACTGAGGAAGCTTCAGTGACATCCATGATTGAGAAAGCTTATCCTGAGTCATTTCTCATTCCTAGGTCAGTATGAGGTGACTCACAACCCCTTGGCCACAATAAGAGGAAGGAAGCAGGATAGGAAAATGAAAGGTGTTTAAGACTCTTGTTGCCTATCTGCCTTGGGGGATGAGGAGCCCAAGAGGGACAATCACAACCCTTTAGTTTCAAGGAAGCATCCTGAGTTCAGTGGACACCTGCAGCCAGGAACTGTCCATGTACCAGGCGAGTCTGGGACCTCTGGGGCTGGGAGGTGAGTGGAGGGTAGCCAAGGGCCAGGGTGGCTGCTCTGTGCTTCCAGCTCCATCTTTCAGGTTAGTTCCTTCTTAGCCAGGCCCTATATCCACTGCCCATGGTCCTCTGCTCCTTATTATCCTTTTCCTTGAGAAAAGCAGGGGCAAGATCATGAGCAAGACTCTTTTCTACATTTCAGAGCCAGTCACTGACAGTGTCGTGTATAGGCGTACCCAGGTACAGGAGGAGCCATTGGGACTTTGCCCTTCCCAAGCTCAACTCTGTTTCTGACCACGCCCTGCTATCCTTTTGTGAGAAGCTGAACACCGAAGACCCTGTGGCCAGTGTCCTGAAGAACTAGACCTAAGCAGGCAAGTCAAATCATCTGCAAGATGTCCTGCAAAGCAACCTGTGGGGAGAACCTGCTAATACCATGGAGGCAGGGCTGGTTCAGGTACCTCTCAGCTACAGATTGCCATCAAACAGGACTTGCCAGGGCAGTGAAAGGCCTGTGGGGGAGGAGGGTAGACCACATGGGGAATGGCAAGACACAGAGAGCAGGCGCTGTGCTGAAAACATGGATGCTCATAGGAGTCCACGTGAGGTAGATGTGGCTGTGTTGGGAGTAGTTGATGAGGTTCCCTTTGAACAAAATTGAAAAAATTAAAAAAACAAAATAAAGAGTAAATGTCTGTCCTGGACTACTGAAGCCAGAAGGAACTAGCCCACGGTCAGACTTTCCCCAGAATGGAAGGGCAGACATGAAACCATGAGATCCAAAGCAGGCCTTACAGGGACAGCTGACTAGGAGGAGAAGGGCCATGTCCAGTAGGACATAGACTGATACCAAACTCATCAGTGCAGAGACAGCCACCCAAAGGGACACCATTATTCTTTACCTAGTGTCAGTAGGGCATGGGCGTCATGCTGGAGAATGCCAGCCCCACAGTGCAAACACTGGACCTGGGAGGCTCTGAGAACACAAAACCCAAAGGCCTGACCTGGTGGCCCTCTGGATTCTTGCAGAGGCCTTCCTTAAAGACTGAGGGCCACTTCCTTCCTCTCAAGCTGCGGGATGGTGCAGTTGACACACAAACCACTGACCCATTGGTCTCCTCTGTCTAGTCCAGTTACCACTCCCCACGGCATGCAGTTAGGTACAAGGAGCATAAGACATTGGCCACACAAGCCCAGCCAGTGACAGTACCTTTCTGAGACACACCTGGTGAGGATAGCCCTACTCAAGGGTGCTGGTCCCAACTTAGGGCCATGCCTAAGACTTGGCAGAGCACTTGGATCCGAGGCTGTTATGGTTTGTGTCTAGTTGTTCTCCCAAATCCTCATGCAGTCATGGAGTAGAATTCTAGTGTTTGCAATTAACTCACAACCCATTTGGACTGTGGGTATGAGTACTATACCCAGCCTGGGGCTGACAGCCTGAATACAACTTAAGGGAGACACACTTGTTCTCTGTGGCCATTGTTGCTGCTACTCCTCCCTTTGCTCACTCTTGCTCTTTGCTGTCACCATGAAAGGTTGTTCTCTACAAAGTGCTGCTAGTCTTTAGAGCTAGCTGAGTATGAACTGAAACTTCCACAAACTGTGAGCTAAATAAATCTTTCCTTCCTTATTTCTGGGTGTCAGGTATTTGTCCTAGCAATGAGAGAAGAGTAACTGAGACAGAGATTTATACATGCTTGTGGCTGTCAGGGGAGATTGCTGGGTGAGGATTTTTGGGGTTCTGAAGTAACTGGGGGAAATAGCCAAGAGGCATTAGAACCACACCTCCTATACTCCTGAATTAAGGAGAACACAAAGATCTCAGTACTCATTCTAGACCTCCTCCTCAGGAGCCCATGGACCTACCTCGTGTTGTCGGTAACATGTCTGAGAGCCCCTGCCAGGCAGTTACCATCTCTGGGTTTTTTTCCAAGTCAGCAAAATTCTTCCAGACCCTGATGGCACCATCATCTGAAGAAGAGAAAGGGAGGGAAATGGCTCCATGCCCTGTGCTGGCCTGGCCTGTCCTGGTCTGGTCTGGCATGTGGGTTCAGACTTCTGCCCTACAGGTCATGCTCAGGCCCATGCCTTGGGGCACAACCCTTAAAATGCAGCACAATGCTCTATGCCTGTTTCTACCACTCTGCCTGAAGATTCACATCTAGAGACCTGTGATCTCTAGAAACTCTGCAAGCTGCAGAGCATGACACTGGCCAACTGGGCAGCTCCTCCACTAAGCTCTTATTACTGAGCCTCTTGCCCTGGTGGGGGTGGGCTTGCTTAAAAATGGAGACCAGTCAGGCCTGGTTCCCTGGTCTCCTAATCCCTCACTTCTCTTCATGTGGTCATCTGTACAGAGGACACAACCTTCTCACTCTTTCCCCCTCTCCCACAGTGATCTGACCATGTCAGAGCATCTGGGGGAATCTCCACATTGTGGAGAAGGAAGGGAGCCTTCCTCCCTGCTCTGTGAGGCTCTGAGGCACTCTTTAGCACCTGGGCAGGAATGTGGGATTATGAGTAGTATGATTGTGAGTAGTAGGAGTAGTAGTATATACCTATAGTCCCAGCACTCTGGCAGGCTGAAGCAAGGAAGTTCTGGACTTAGCAAGACTTGATCTCAAAAAAAAAAAAAAAAAAAAAAAAAAAAAAAAAAAAAAAAAAAAAAAAAAAAAGATGGGGATACAGCTTAGTGTGAAGACCCTGGTTTCACTTACTAGTACCACAAGAAAGAAGAAAGAGAGAAAGAGAATATGGAGTCCTGCTGCCATTAGCAATCACCAACCCAGGTGGCTCAGATGCCCAAGTCCAGGACAAAAGACCTATTTTGGGTGCTAGGATGTGCCCAGTTTCACTGTTATCCTGCTTGGCTCTTCTACCTTTGTAGCTCTACCACTGGTGCTTCTTGTGAGCAGCCATCCACAGAACCATGACTTTAAAGTGCTAAAAAGAAAACGACTGCTGCCCAGGTTAATTGACTTGGAAAACTGCTGCTGCAACCAATATGAACATGAAACTAAGATATCTCAGAGCAAAGGGAGAAAAAAAAAAAACCTTGAAACTAATTTAGAATGAAATCTTCATTGGTGAGATGCTCCTGATAGGTTGTCCTTCAGGCCGGGCCTGCACGGGAAACAGGAACACATGCTGAGGGCCACACCACAGGTAGGAACCAGCTGGTGGACCCAGAAGGCTATGGGTTATGCAGTTCCCAGCTCCCTCTTTCATTCCTGGGTGCTACCTGTGGCCACCTGAGTCTCCTATGAAGAGAACAGAACCTGACATTTTCCCAAGACAGAAAGGCTGGGGATCACAGCTGGAAAGATACAGTTCCTAGTCACCTCTGTATTCCTGCCTGTGTCCACACTCTGTCCCTTATAAGCTCCAACTTCTGAAGTGCAGTGACCTTTGTTATGTCATTTGCAAAATGACAAACTGAAGAAATGTGTTTCATGAGCCTCTGCCCCTAACCTGCACTTGGCTTGAGGTCAGCTGGCCAGGCCCACTCACCTGTGGCTGTGAGTAGTAGGGAACAGTCTTGGCCATTCAGGTACTCCATGGCAGTGACCCTGGTGTACCGAGGGTTTCCGTTGTGGAAGTAATCCAGCTTTTCCCCTTTCTCCCAGTCCCAAAAACTTGAGGGAATAAGAGGAATAAGATAAGTCATTCAGGAAATGCAAACACAAGCTACAGTGAGGTCCTACCTCATACCCACAGGTTGGCTACTATCAACAAGCAGAGAAGGACAAGTATGGGCAAAGTAACTATAGCCCCTATGCTCTGCTGGAGATGATGTGCAAGAGGTACCCACTCTGGAAAACAGTACTGCAGGTCCTCAAAGACAGAAAATACAACCCACTAGGTCTAGCCATTCTACCTGTGTGTGTATATCTAGGAGAACTGGAAGCAGAGGCTTGAACAGATAGGTATTTGTACACCACATTCACATCTGCCCTATTTATGGTAGTCAAGATAGTCACTATTCATGACAGAAACCCATGTGCTTAGAGACAGATTGATGAATAAACAAAATACAGTCCATTTTAGAATGGAATATGATTCAGCTTTTAAAAGAAATGGAACTCTGGCACATGCCAGAGCATGGATGAACTCTGACAACACTAGGCTAAGTGAAAAAAAGCCACACACAAAAGGACAAATACTATGCAATTTCACTCATTGAACTCTCTCATGTTCTCAAACTCAGTAGTACTGCAGGAGTTGTCAAGCACTGAGAAGTGAGAATGAAGCGTGATTGCTTAATGGGGACAGAGTTTTAGTATGGGAAGATGAAAAAGTTCTGAGTTGGGCATGGTGGCACACACCTGTAATCCCAGCTACTCAGAAGGCTGAGGCAGGAGAATTGCAAGTTTGAAGCCAGCTGGGCAACTTAGCAAGACCTTATTTTTATTTATTTATTTGTTTGTTTGTTTGTTTGTTTTTTGAGACAGGGTCTTGCTATGCAGTTGAGGCTGGTCCTGAGCTCACTTTTGTAGCCCAGGCTGGTCTTGAACTCGCACCAATCCTCCTGCCTCAGCCTCCCGAGTGCTGGGATTACAGGCATGAGCCACCACACCTGGCTTAAGACCTTATTTTAAAATAAAAAATTAAAAATTGCTGGAGAGGTAGCTCATTGGTAAGAGCACTCCTAACACTGTAAATGTGTTTAATGGCGTGACCGTGTACTCAAACATGAATAATAGGTAAATTTTACCACAATTACAGACAGAGAGAGAGAGAGAGAGAGAGAGAGAGAGAGAGAGAGAGAGAGAGAGAGAGAAGGGAGATGGAGGAGGGGGGAAGGCAGGAGTAAGAAGTAGAGATGAAAAAACGCAGGCATTTTACAAGCTATAGGAGTCCCTTCACACTCCTCCCCGACAAGCAGGTACTCTGTCTATCACACAAGAGTAAGACTTTTCTTAAATTAAATCTGAGCTTCTCTTTGGGGCAGAGGGTACCTTCTGATTGGATTTTTGGTAGCACACCATGTTTTCAAGAGAGGTAATTAGGGAGACTGCCACATACCAGCTTCTCTATTACAGAAGTGGTTTGGAAGCTCCTGGCCCTCTGTATGACTTAGGGTTAGAACTCTCAACTGTCCTGAAGCCAGAAAGGGGCAAGATGGGCCAAGCACCAGAGAGAGGGAGAGTGGCAAGAGGGATAGCTGTCTACTTTGTGAGGAAGAGCAGTGATGATTGGAAAAGGGATGTGGATCTATAGCTCTAGAGTGGCTGGCTCCCCAGGAAGGAGGTCTGCAGCAGGCAGTGCCTACCAGATGCTGTCCTTGTCTGCCACAGCCACACATGGTGTGAACGGGTGGAATTTGACCACGGAGGGGACACCAGGGTTCCTGTTCAGGAATATCTGGTCATCCAGCCTGGTAATGCCTGCAAAGGAAGCACACAAATAGAGGCGTGGGTGCCCAGCAACTCTTATAGCATATCTCAGGGAGGCTCACATCAACAGCTGCATGTGGGGACCCAGAGGGGCCAGAGAGGGAGGCCAAAAGCACACAATGAGGAATGAGTGGGATGACATCAGCCCAATGTGTGCTCATGGTATGCTCCTGCCTCTGCTCAAATTCTTCAGAGTTCCTGGCACAGGCTGATGTTAAGCAAGCATTCAACCAACACTCATCAAGTTGTACATATTTGACTGGGGCAAATTCAGCTGGTGAGGAGTCCATGTAGAGAGTGTTAAGTACTTTGGAATGAAGCCTGACAGAGTTCTGACTTAAATAGACTCACAGCTAAAACATGGGCATTGCCATCACCACCAGAACCCAGTCAAGGTGCTGAGTCTTATGTCTACAAAGAGGCTGGCCAGGAAGTCACATGACCTAAGGATCAGAGAGAGCGAATCTGGTTTCCTTACCAGGTTGCAGTGGCTTGAGGAAACATACACTTCTTGCTTTGTAAGAGCTTCCTTGAGAAGAACTCATGAAGGGGCTAAGATGCAGAGTCAAGATGGCTTTGGATATGCTTTTGGTGAATACCAAGGTTTACTTGGAGCAACTGTACATTTGCAATACAGGCTGGCCGTACTTCCAATCTGGCCTGGAGAACTGTGGAAGTCCTGAGGTCATCTTGTGGGGAGCAGTGGGCCTGTTGCTTTGCAGCAGGCCAACACACTCTGGGGCATCAGATCCCTGTATAAGGGTAGCTTCGAGATGGGCATTGCTGTGTGCTCCTTGTAAGCAGCACTCAACTCACCCACCTTGTGTGTGGGCATGCCTGTATCCTATACTGTTCAGGTAGAATCAGGACTACAATGTCAGGGCCAGCTAGCCCAGATGGCTGACAAGGCTCGGCACTCAACCAGTCAGCTGTGCTGCCACCTCTTGATCCCCCAGCCTCTCTTTCTTAAGAGGCAAATACCAGTGGTCAGGAGATAAAACAGCGTTGTGATCAGAAAGGTTACACTAATTGAGGAAAACAACCCCACAGTTTTAAGTGGCAGCAATACAGTCTCTTACCTTGGGCAACTTCATTCTTTTCTGGAGGGAGCTAAAAGAGTGGTCATAATTTTGAGCACAAGGAAGATAAAAGAAGGGGCCAAGATATAGCTCAGTGACACAGCGCCTGCCTGGCAAGTGTCAAGTTTGATTCCTGGTACTTCCCTGTCCCCCCCCCCCCCCCAAAAAAAAAAAAAAAAAAAGAAACATAAAGGGCAAGTACCTTGTCAGGGAATGTACTGTGTATATAAGCAAGTATTGGGGGTTACAGCTGAGGTCAGGAGTATCTTCAGGGATTACTGACTGGTGGCTCGGGGACAGAAGAGTACCTATGTGGACTTGCCCAGTTCTGTCTCTGGTTTAGTTTTGTTCAGATTTCTACAGGCACCATTTCTCTACCTTTCATTGTTTTCCTAATATATAGCTGGTTGTAAAATTTAAGAAGTTCACACTGAATTCCAAAGCTGAGCTCTGTGGTGGCTGGGGCGCATAGCTGCACTCTGTATTCAATCCCAGTGTGGAGTCAGTGTCTCTCAGTCTGACTTGCTGATATTCCCAGAAATTCTGTGTGTGTGTGTGTGTGTGTGTGTGTGTGTGTGTGTGTGTTTTAAGAATGATTAACTCTGGTTTATAAAAGATATCTTTTTTATTTTTGTCTAGAAAACCATTTTTGAGTGCCTGGCTCAGTGTGGCTTTTACTATAGAAGACAGCTCTTTTCAGACTTCCTGAGGTAAGTGAATCCAGCCTTTGAATCACACGCAGCTAATTTGTGCCAGCAAGCTGGGGGCCTAAAGAAACACACCTTTCTAGATAACTGCCTCCTGTACCTGCAATGTGACTGAGCCACAAATGCACAAGCCTCTGTAGTGGCTACTAGGATACACATTGCTTTCAAAGACACTAAGTGCTTTGAATGTAGTCTCTTGTGCCTTGGTGAAGGCACAAAGAGAGGTCGACAGCCAGATCAGTTGTTAGCAAAGCAGCACTTTGGGGAGAGTGGGTAAGGCATGTGGGAAAGTGCTTCTACCACATGACTAGTCTTGGGTCCAGCAGTGGTGGTTCTGGTGCTCAATGGAGTAGCAGGATGTGTGGGGGTCAACTGATAAGAGACAGATGCCAGCCTCACATGCGCAGCCAGGTCAGAGGCCAGGGAGTAGGGGAGGAGGTCATTCTGTGGGGTTTCAACCTCAACTCAGAAGGTAATGATGATTATTATGAATCCCACAGGACAGGGAGGTGAGGTCAAAAGATAATCTACAGAGCAAGGGAGGGCCTGAAGACTGGCCATGCTATACTGAGCAGTGTTAGGTCTCCTACCATGGCTAGCTCATGAAGAGACTCAGCTGCTGGGCTGGAGATGTGGGATGGCCACTTCCTAGTGCTCAGAACTGTGGGTGCAGCCCTGGGTAAGGCTGCCTGGTTTTCACCTTTGTCGACCTCAGGTTTCTCCTATATCCTGTATGACCTCTACAGAGGTGAGGGGACACTACCCAGACCTGCTTGCAGGTTGCTCACTCTTGTTGGCCCCAACAGTGGTGCATTCCTGCTATCTTTAGCCATTCACTATCCATTCTCCAGTCAAGGCTGGAAGCAAATAAGATACATGCATGGGGGCAAATTTGGTGTCTGTTGGCAAAGCTGGAAAAAGACGGTGAGGACATGACTGCAATATAGTTTGGATGATAGACTTAACAATCACCTCAGGGACAGGTGAAGACCAACTAAAAATGACCAGGCCTGTGTTTCTATTTTATATTTCCAGGAAAAGGATATTCTGCCAGGTGAGACATGAACTCCCCAGGAGAGGGCTTGGGCCTTCCTCCTTAGGGAACCTCAAACTATAGACATGTTGGTTCTCTGAGAGGCTGCCAGAAGCAGGGGTCTGACTGCTGATAGTGCCCCAGGCAGCATGTTGCTGTCTCTGAGGCAGCCTTTTTTCTGTAGTTTGTCTTTTCCTTGCTCCCTCCTCTAGTTGCTGTTTGGCCTTGAATAACCCCATCTCCATCAGCATAGCCTTATCTGCAAGGGAGATGAAGGGATACCCTGGGCCAGCAAGATGTGGGGAAAGGTCATGTGGTCTGGCAGATGATCTGCTCACAAGATTGGGCCGCCTCCCTCCCCAGCATAGCCTCTCCTCCTGGGGAGACTATGTGCTCAGACATCTTACCTTTCTGGATGACCTGCTGCGCCTGCCTCCGAACACGGGTGTTTCGCAGGAATCGCCACTCTCGCTCTTTTCGTATCTGGCTCTCCAGATCGTGTTCTTCAGGGATCTTCAATGACAAAATACCCAATTATTCTCAGCAACTAAAAAATAGTCAGTTTCTAGAAAAAAGCTTTTTCTGCCTCAGGGTCATCTAGCCCAGTCTATGGTCATCTGGTCCACAGCCAGACATAGAGCAGAGTTCATGGCAAATTTGAGAGTTCCCAGGAGCTGCAGAGTTCAAAGGGGAGCACCTCTGTCTCATACTCTAGGCCTGAGAAACAGATCCTTAAGGAGTGGCTTGAAGATGAGGCTAACAGGGATGTCAGCACAGACCTAGGCAGTGCCTTTCAGACCTCAAGGGCTTGGCACTGCCTACTGAGTTGACATGAACCCTTGTTTGTGTAACACTAGTCTATATCCTTTGTCTGACACCCAGTGGATAAATTTGGCTGACTCTGACTCCCTGCTAGAAAGCTAAGAGTCACTATTAAAGTTCCAAAATATAGTAAAAATCAAACAAGATAAAAATCCTACTTCTTCCTGGATGGTAGTGCACAGAGTTTATGTGACCAGCCTCAGGGCCAACCAAGATGACAATGCAAAAGCAGAGAGAATTGTATTTATACTTTTATTTTATTTTATTTTAGTTTTGTATTTTTCAGGGAAGGGTCTAGCAGGTGTGCAGAGTCTCACTACTGTATTGGACTCATAGTGATGTGCCTGTTTATAGCCTCCCAAAACAAGAGCTAGGAGTGCACACCACCATGCTCAGTCTCATATTTGTACTTTTAAAAGCTTCTTCTTCTGACAAAGAAAATATGGGCTAAAGAACCCTGAGAAGACTAGCCAGGTGTGTGCTGTGAGTGTGCTTGTGGCTGGGCATCAGAGAGGCTCCACACACAGAGAGCTCTGAGCAGCTCTCATCCGTACAAGTTCACAGAATAGTTCTGCATCTCCTTGAATACTTCACTTCATTTTTTTTTTGGTACTGAGAATTGAACTCAGGTCCTGTGTTTGCCAGGCAGGTACTGTGCTGCTGAGCTATATCCCAGGACCCTTTGGTGTCCTTCTTAACAGCAAAACACAAATGAGCAAACCCACACTTCCAAAGTTCTCACAGGTGGCCTACAGTTTGTCTTTTCTGTTTCTCTTTTTGAAAACTGCAAAAACTCACATCTGGCAGAAAAGTAACAACAGCAACAGAGGACACCCAACCCAGATATAACAGGAAAATGTGTCAACTACCTCCCTTGAAACACTTATTGGTTTAGAAACAATGGCTCATGGGATAGACTGTGGATTCATAACAACTGGTTTCATTTTGTGAGAATCCAGAGCTTATTAGAAAAGAAATGACAAATGACCAATAATGTAGAGAAATAATAAAGGAAAAAACTCAATGCCTGTGCAGGAAGGGGGATATTGCACTTTAATGAGACACAGGTTTCCTTGGGAGTGTGCTAGAGGAAGAGGTCTAAAAGGTGCTTTGAGCAGAGAGGGGGATGAACTGAGGGGACAAAAATCCAAATCTTGATCAGCTCTCTGTGTCCCTGCTCAGAGCCCACTGCTCTCACTGTGGTTGAAGGGGCCTTGTGGAAGCTTCAAAGACCATAGTACAACAAGGACATGAGAATCCTGGTGGGTCTCAGAGAGTCTGCCACTTGTGTGGTCATCAGCCAACTCACCAAGAGGCCTCTGCTGTACTTTTGAGATGGTTGAGCCTGGGGCTCTAATGATGTACTCCAAGTGTAGCTTCTGGTCACAACTCTGACCACCAGGATAACAAGTCAGTCAGAGATGGGAAGAACACAAGGTACAGCAGGGGCAATGGGGGATGGAGACACAGGAGAGGGCAGAAAGAGTCATGAGAAGGCAGTGGTAGGGAGCTCTGCGGACCTGACCAGGGCCCCTCAGAAGAGGGGGACTGGTGAGATTGGCCAAGGATTATTTCTTCTACTAAGAAATCCCTAATCATCCTTTGTGGTCCCCCCCCACCCCCCATGCTTCCCTATAGCCATTTCCCTCCCAGTTGAATAAAAACTTTTTGGTAAATAAGCCTGAGACCCAGTCCTGTTCTTTCCTCTAAACAGCTCCTGGAGGCTGTGAGCAGCATGTTACATGATGAAGATCATGACATGCAGGATTTCTGTACCTCTTCACTCTTCCTCAGACAGAAACCAATTACAGTTCTGCGGCCTCCCACAGAGGCAAGACAATTGCAAACCAGTGACATTCCTTTCTGGTCACAAAGAGAAAACAGGGGCTTGGGAACAAAGGAGGAATTAAGGGTCCCCAAGAGGCCAACAGGGAGCTGTAGTTGGGAGCATTTCACAGACAGTAGGGTCTCGTATAGAGAAGCTAAAAATCTTGTGTGACTGGGTCTTATTTTCCATTACTCTGAATTAAAAAAAAAAAAAAAAAAAGCTTCAAAATGTGTTACTCAAATCTGGAGCAGGAATGTGACAATCAAATTGAGAAAGGCCCAGGTGAAGGAAAAGGGGGAAGGAACCCATGGAGAAGTGTTTTAATATCACACTCAACTGTTAAGTGCCAAGGGCCTCAGCTTTTATCCACTGGAACAAGTGTGTTCTACTCATGTAGCAAAGGCAAGTGCTCCACCACTTACATCTCATCTTGATGCTTATTTTTACTATGTCCCATCTTCTAACACATAGACACAAAGCCACTCTCCAGGCCAAGAAGCAGTGTGCTAGGAGGCTGTGAGGAATGCCATGCTGGTTGGACCCACATCTCTCTCACTGGAGTACTTTTTGAGGGTAAATCATCAGGCCAAGATAGGCTTTGAAGTGACCATAAAAGTTCAAGATATCTACACCCAAACAAGAGCACTTGTGTTATCTTACTACACTTTTCCTTCAGTATGACTTCATCTCAAGAGCCTTTCCCCCCTGAAGTCAGGTTGATTGAGATGTAACTTATTATGGATAGCAAATTGCACCGGTTTATAGCATTCAGGAGGCCAAGGCAGGAGGACTGCCACAAGTTCAAGGACATTCTGTGCTAAAAAGTCCAAGGCCATTTGGGCTATATGGTAAGACTCCGTCTCAAAACAAAAGCAATACCAACCCAAACTAAAAAGCTAGTTATGACTGTAGCAATCATGGCAGAGAACGGTCCTGGCACCACTCACTTATTTCCTGATCCTACAGTTTTGTCTGTTTCACAGCAGTTTAAATGTGTGCAATTCAAGTGTTTTCTTCCATTGGCAAGGTACACTTGCAATTTTTGTGCTGTTGTGTCACTTCAATTTTTTTTTCTAACACTACCATAGTTTATCTGTTCATCAGCAGAGGATATCTGAGTTGTTTCCAGTTGGGATGATTATAAATTGGTTGCTGGAGAAACTCACTGGTGTTTGCATTAATACTTTCTATTTTTCTGTGTGGCTATCCAGAAGCAGGACTGCTGAGATGTATGAGGTGGATGTCTAACTTTGTAAGAAACAGAATTTCTAAAAGTATCTATATTATTTTGCCTCTGCATGATCAAGTATGAGTATTTTGGTAGCTCTATATCCTCTACTAGCATTTGGTAGGGATAGATTTCCAGAATTCATCATTCTGGTGGATGCCTTCTGGGGGGAACTATGGTAATCTGTTCTTTCCTTATAACTGATTCCTTATTATGGATTTTGGGCATCTTTTCAGGTGCCTAATCGCTGCTTACATATCTTTCTTAGTGAAGGGTCTGTGCAAATCTTTTGACAGTTTTAAAAATTTGGTTCCTTTTTTCTTTGTAGAATTTTGAGACTTTTTAAAGTATACCAGAGATAAGATCTTTTTTTCTGTCTTTTTGAGACAGGGTCTCGCTATGCAGTTCAGGCTGGCCTTGAGCTCACCTTTGTAGCCCAGGATGGTTTCTAACTCACACTGATCCTCCTGCCTCAGCCTCCCAAGTGCTATCAGAGATAACATCTTTATCAAGTGTCTATTTTACAATTTTCTTTTAGTATGTGGCTTATCTTTTTATTTTCTTAGTGACATTACTGCAATGAGCAGTAAATTGTGACGAAGTCTAACTTGTCAATTTCATCTTGTCTGGCTTGTGCCTTTTAAAGGAGACTTTCATCCAAGTCAAAAAGATTTTCCTCTGGAAGTTTTATAGTCTTAGGTTACACATTTAGAGCCATGACTCACATTGAGTTAACTCTCATATGAAGTGTGAGGTACGGATTGAGGTTCTTTATTCTGGCATATGATACTACTTGTTGAAAACTGTTCTCCACCAAATTGGACTGGCTTCACATCTTAGCTGAAAATCAACTGAACATATTTTTGTGGTTCTATTTTTGGTCTTTTATTCCACTGATCTGTGTATCTATTCTTTTCCAATTCCATACTTGTCCTACTGATCTTTACAGAGAGACTTGAAATCATGGTTGAGTCCCCTTTTTCCTTCCATTTCAAAATTTCCTTTAGTTCTTTGTTTTTCCTTATCAATTTCATAATAAGTTTATTTATTAAGAGAATTCTACTGGGGTTTTGGTTGGACTCACATTGATTTACATAATGCTTTAGGGAACTGACATCTTCACATTACTGAGTCTTCCAATCCATGCACATGGTTTCCACTTAGCTGGCTCTTCTGATTTCCTTCACCAAGGTTTTATAATTTTTAGCACAGTTTTCCTCAATATGCCTAAGAATTTCTGGTTTTGGCACCAATTTTGGTTTTGGCAAGTGGTACTGATACTGAGTTTAAGCTTTTAATTTTTTTTAAAAATTATGTATTTGGTATAGTCTCACTATGTAGCTTGGATTCCTAGTGATCCTCCTGTTTTCAGCCTTCCCAGCATTGGGATTAAGGTGTGCGCCACCATGCCTGGAATTGGTCGTTGGCTCAGAATGCCTGGGGGCAGAGCTAGCACAGCATGCAGTACCAGGGATGGATCCCCAGTCCCTGCACTTGCCTAAGCAGGTGCTTAGTTTGCTGAGCTATCTTGCTGGCCCTTTCCAACTGATTTTTATACAAAAACTCTTTATCCTACAAATGTACAAAACTCACTCAACAATGTTTTGCACATAATCTGCTGTTGTACACAGGATAATGTTGTCTAAGAAATATGTGGTGAGCTGTAATCACAGCACTTGGGAGGCCAAGGCAGGAGGATTGCTGTAAGTTTCAGGCCAGCCTGAATCAAACAGTAAGATTCTATTTCAAAAAGCAAAAAAACCCCCAACAAAATAAAAAACAATGATAATTTTGTCTAATAATGGATACAGTTTCATTCTTTTTGTCTTTCAGCATTTATTTTTCTTTTCTTGTCTCACTGCACAGCATAGGACTTCTAGAAGGATATCAGATCATGAGATCAGAAGTTCTCCCCTTGCTGACTTCAGAAAAAGATGAAGTCTCTTACTGATCAGAATGATACTGAGTACAGGTTTTCTGTAGGGATTCTTCCCTGCTAGTTTGGTGAATTTTTGCCATCAGAATTCTGTCACATGCTTTCCTGAAGCAATTGAGATAATCCTATGGCTTCTTTCAGCCTGTGAATGTGTGTAGTTATGTGACTGATTTTAGCATGAGTCAGCTTTGTATCTTGGGGGCAGCATCCATTTGGTCACTAGCATATTATTGCTGCTTTTTATTTGTCCATACTAGGCTGAGGATTGTAGGTCTAGGTTGATTAAAGATTCTGCTTGGCAGTTGTTTAATTCTTATGATGGCTTTGTCTGATTTCACTAAGGATGTATTTGTACAATACTCTGTATTCACTTCTTTTCATTGGTATAGAACTAGAAATACTTGGTCCTTAAAGGTTTGGTAGAATTTCCAGTAAAATTACTCAGGTCAGGAGTTTTCTTTCTTGAAAGGTTCCTGCTCTTCCATAAGTTACCATGCTTATTATAATTACTTTTCTTTTCTTTGTATTTTGGTCTTTTTTGAGACACGGTTTCACTATGCAGTTCAGGCTGGCCTTGAATCCTCTCGAGTGGTGGGATTACAGGTATATGCCACCATGCCTGCCTTTACATCTGATTCTAATTTACTGATTTGTACTGTCTTCATGTTGGTACCATACTATCATAGGGCAACCATGCAGTGTTTTTTTTTTTTTTTCCTCTGTGCAGTAAGTTTTGAAATTTTAAAGTGTGAATTGCATTATTTCTTTGACTTTCTTTTGTACTATTCTGGACCCCTATAAGTTAGGACTCATATAAGTTACAGCACTGGCTTGTCACGTTTGGCAAAAAAATGTAGCTGGAACTTTACAGGGTTTCTGTTGAATCTCTACACATGTATGATGAGTACTGCCATTTTAGTATCATATCCTCTGATCCCTGGACATGTGATTTGTTTTCATTTATCTAGGTCTTCAATATATTTCAATGTTGTATAGTTTTCAGCACAGAAGCCTTACATTTTCTTCTTAAGTTTATTTCTATAACATGCATTTTATTGTTCTTAATGCTGTAAAAGAAATATTTTAAATTGTGTTTTTAAATTGTTATTGTTAACATGTAGAGATGTCAATGTTGTTTGTATGCTGATCTTATATGCTGCAACTGAGCTGCACTTGTTTAGTTCCAATAGTTCATTAGTAGCTTTCTTATAATTTTTCATATCCAAAATTATATTTCTGTGAACAGAGATAATTTTATTTTTTTCCAATTATTTATTCTGTTGGCTGTTATTTCTAGGACAATGTTGAATAGAAGTGTCAAGAAAAGGAAATGTCTATCCTGCTATCTTTTCTTGAGAAAACATTTTATAGTATATATAATTATAGGCTAACAACTATTTCTTCTGGTTACTATACCATTTTTCCATCCTACATAGTTTTTGATGAGAAGTTTGGAATAATTCCCTATATGTAATGTGTTAATTTTTTCTGATGCTTTTCAATATTTTCTCTTTATTTTTGGCTTTCAGCAGTTTAGAGTTTATCTGTGGGTGTCAGTACATGTGTATGTGCATAGGCACGAGACTATCCTGCTTCGAAATCTCTTTGTTGAGTCTATACTTTAAAGCTTATAAAAAGTTATTATTATTTTGGGGAAACTCCTGGCTATTATCTCTTTAAATATGCCTGTTTTTACTTTCTCTCCTTGGGTTCCAAGTATATGTGTGCTAGACTATTTCTTACTGTTCTAAAGTTCTTGTTCCTTCTCATTTTTTAGTCTTTGTATTCTATTTTGGGTAATTTCTATCAAATTATCTTTAAATTTACTGTTTATTTTTTCCTTGACTGTGATTTCAGATAAAAATTTCAAAGGCAACCTATCTTTTCTACTATATTTCTACCTTATTTCTAACATTTTGACTTCTTTCTTTCCTTTATATGCTTATTCTTTTGGTACTGAGGACTAGACTCAGGACTTCATATATGCTGGCAAGACTGAGCTCTGAGATCTATCACTAACCCAAATACACAGCATTTTGTTTTGTTTTGTTAAGTCAAGGCCTCATTATGTAGTTTAGGCTGGCCTTGAACTCACTACGTAGCCCAGACTAGCCTCAACTCAATACAATCCTCCTGCTTCAGCTTCCTGAATGCTGCAATTACAGGTGTGTACCTCCATGTCTAGCTTCCCAACCATTTAAAACATTTTATTCTATCCAGAAACAGGCTCTTGATGTTAGCCAGACTGGACTTGAACTTGTGATTCCTCCTGCCTCAGCCTCACTAGTGAATGGGATTATAAGGTATGTATCATCACCCCTGCATCCATTTGATTCTTTCTGTTTCCATCTCTACTGAAATTCCTCAACTGGTCATGTGTGTCCTCTACATTTCCCAGCAATGCTCCTTTATCATATTAGTCAGAATTATTTCATAGTCTATCTTTGTTACTTCTAATATCTGGGTTGTCTTTGAATCTAGTTCTACTTTCCCCTGACAGGGAATATGTTTATCCTATAATTTGGGGTCATCTCATACTTTTTAAGTGAATTTCAGACTTAACATGTACAACAGTAGAAAGCAAGGTAAGCAGATTTAGTTTTACGCCTGGAGACAGATATATCTCTATTGTTAGGTGCTTAGTGTACAAGGCTGAGATGGGTTGGGCTTTGCTGTTGCTATGATTATCACTTGCCTCTCCTACTACTATTTCTTGCCTCTTTTAGTAGTTCCTGCCTATGCATAGGGGCCAAGGGCACTCATGACATGCCCTTTGGGCCTATGTTCGTTCTCCTTCTAAGGATGGGCAGCAAGTCAAGAAGGACTACCTGCTCTTGGTTGTGAACAGGCCCTGTGTCTCTGGCACCTGGCATTGGACACTTTCGACCCTATTCCTCAGCCCAGAACTGCATTTTGCAGGGAAAGTTCTTGGCCCCTTGGAGAAGGGTGTTTTCACTGACTCTTCTGTGAGTTGCAGTGGGCCCTGGTGATAGCACTGTTTGCTGCCTTTCTATTAGGCTATGTTCCTTTGAGATAATGGCCTGGGGGAAGGAGGATACCTCCTCCTGCATGTTTCAATCACTGAGGATGGCTTTTCTTGTCTCTTCCTGGTGCAGGTGAGAGGAACAGAGTCAGGCCTGTGAAGTGTGGCTCCCAAGGACTTGACTTGTATCCGGTGCGTACTTGGCATCTGGTGATCCACTGGCACTGTCAGAGGACTCTTCTCCCTGCCATGCCCCTTCCTGCTCTGTCACAGTGTGCTGTGCTCAAGGCTTAGTTTCCCTGGGCATTGCCTTCCTTTCACTTTGGGCAGCTTGGTTCCTCTGCAGCCTCTACTTAAGGATTCCAGATAGGATTGTTCATGTGTCTTTTCTTACTTCCTTGGCCGGAGTGATGCTTTTCTGGCCTTAATACCCAAGTGCAGGTGGAGCCAGCCTGGGTCAAGTGGAGTCAGAACATCAGGGTACAGGACCTTGGCATAAAGACAGCCCAGAAAAATGAGGACAAGCTCTCTTAGGACAGGAGATTAGATCATTGTGGTCCTAAATTCATATGACTCTGAGCAATCACAGTGAAGTCCTTTCAAGAAGGGAATACAACTGATCCAGTCAGTGAACTCCTGATCTCTGTTTAAAATCTAGCAGTGGACTTGTAAGAAAATACAGTGCTATAGTCAAGCACTTCATAGGAGACAAGCAGTGTGGTCTCTTGTAGTCACTGCCCCGACAGTAGGAGCATGTGATGCCCATGTCAGCAAGCAAGAGCACTGTGGTCCTGCTAGTTACCAGGTAGAAACAGGTTAGAGAATCAGGCAGTGTTCACTCCACCTAACCAGCTGTATTCTCTTTGTACCCCCACTACAAAGCAGCATCACTCTAGCCCGGTGATACTTACTGCTTTTCTGGGCTTCTGCAGGGTGGGGCCACAGTGAATGGAGGGGAAGGGGATACTTGGGGTGGGGACTGGACAAGCCCTGAGGAGTGGGAGTAGAGTGTCACACTGTGTCTTTTTTTTAATCCCCAGGGGAAAGACATGTCTGTGGAAGGGCATTTAATGATATGAGAAAATACTTGATGTTCATCACACAAGTGAAAGAGGCTACAGAGCTGTGCATATGGAAAAATTTCAACAGTGGGGAGGAAATCATACCAGTGTGCACACACATATGTGTTGTGTGCGACTTTAATCATCTCTCTGATTTTTATTTTCTGAGCTTTTAATAATGCACTTAAAAAGCAGCTTAAAGTCAGGCATGGTGGTACATGCCTGTCATCCCAGCACTTAGAGGTTGAGGCAGGAGGTTCACCATGAATTCAAGGCCAGCCTAGGCTATATGGTGAGTTCAAGACCAGTCTAAATTACATAATGAAGCCTTGTCTCAGAAAGAAAAACAAACCAAGATGCAGCTTCACAGATGTGCAGACTCAGCACATCTTGGCAGAAGGGCAGTCTGCCAAGGCCCACATCAGGGTGTGAGGCCTGTACTTTCCAGGACTGGCCCCACAAGAATGGCCTGCAGCATTAGGGCCAGGCTCTAATACCCTGGCCTCCCCACTGCCTGTGGTACTTTGGGACCATCTTACCAATTCTGTTAAAGCTTTTTGGGTAATTAAAATTATATTTTAATCTGTTTTAAATTACAAAACATCATTGTTCTTTCTAAAAATATTCAAACTACCCAGGAGTATACAATGCAAAGGCCTCAAGTCCCTATGTAAGTCTCTGGGTGGATGGCTGGCGTCACCCCTTGAGCATGGTGCAAGGCTGCATCAGTCCACAGTCACAGAGCCCAAGCATCCATAGATATAGGTACAGCTCAACATCCAAGTGGTTAGTATTCTACTACACGGAAGTAGAATTTTAAATGAATTCTCCTACTAATGTTCTTTTTCTGGCTTTCAACTTTTTGCTATAAAAAATGATGTTGTATCCAAGTGTGGTTGTACACACCTATTTTCTTAGCACTCAGAGCCTGATACAAAAAGATTAAAATTTCAACCCAAACTTGAGCGACTTAATGATTTAGCCATCAGTGCCATGGTTGAAAGCGATACTCCTCACATCTGTGTGAGACTTGGTGGCAGACCCAGCCTTAGGACCTAGGGACTTGAAGTGTTTTATCCTGTATATCAACTAGCTCTTTGTCAAGTGTGGTGGTACAAGTGTGGGGATATAGCACAGTGGGAAACCTTGAACATCTTTGGATATACATCATTTACATGTATACTTGACATGTTAAGAATCCCAGTACTCTGATAGGCTGAGGCAGGAGGATCCTAAATTTGAGCTTTGCCTGGGCAATTTAGCAAGACTAGTCTATTAACCTGTAAGAAATCTGACTGTGAATGGATAAAGCTAGCCGAAACTTGTTGCTATTATGTTTTGGATACTCTGTCCTACTAACCAATAGGTGTACTCGGTATAATTTTGTTATCTAGTGAGTATTTCAGTTTTTTAATGTGCCTCTGAAGCAATTGAGGGTTTAGGGTACTCTGTTCTGCTTGAGGTTCAACCTTAGCCTTAGAACTGTTTTTAGTTTACTTGTGAAGGAGGCTAGGAAAAAAGGTTGCTAGTGCATTTCACTACACAAACACATGATTAACTTAATTACTAAAAATACCCTTATACCTACCATTTAGAAAAACAGGAAAAAATTAACAAGATAAAACATGACCTGTCCCTTCTACAGTTTAGAAATGTCTTTCTTTTTTATCTGTGGCACAGGACCTCTGTATGCCAAGTAAGTGGTCTACCACTGAGCTGGCCCAGCCCTTTTTATTTATTTGTTTGTTTATTTATTTATTTGTGTACTGGGGATTGAACTCAGGACCCTGTGCTTGCCAGGCAAGCGCTTATTCTACTGAGCTATCTCCCTGCTCCCCCCCCACTTTTAAATTTTAACTGGAGACACTTGTTACTAAGTGCCCAGGACGGCTCTGAACCTGCAATCCTCTTACCCCAGCTTCCTGAGCACCTGGGATTACATGTGTACCACCACATTTGACAAAGGTCTAATTGATGTACAGGACAAAACACTGAGTTCCTAGGTCCTAAGGCTGGGGCTGCTTCCAAGTCTCACACAGATGTGAGGAGCATTGCTTTCAACCATGGCACTGATAGCTTGTCACTCTGAGCTACACAAATGTGTCCATTTCTATGTACTTGTCAGGGTCAGAGGAAAACAATGATTTTCTACTGAACAGTTTCTGCCTGCCTGCCTGCCTCTGTGTGGTGCTAGGCCCATGTGCCATGCCCCAAGTGAGTGGGAACTCTTGGGCAGGGCCAGTGCACCCACGACGGAGCACAAAGGACAGAAGTCTGTGCTGACTTGGGAATGGAAGGTGTGGCTCTAGGACCATGCTCAGCCAGCACTCCACAAGCCTCTGAGAGCTTTACCATCACCCCTTCCTGTGCCATGGAGGCTGGCCCACACTAATGCCTAGGAAAGAAGCTAATCTTTTGGAAGAACACTTTTTTTTTTTTTCTTTGGGGTCGGGTACTGGGGATTTAACCTTCAAATTGGTATAGGGTCTAAGTTACTAAGTTGCTCAGGCTGGGCTTGAACTTGTGATTCTTCTGTGTCAGCCTCTCAGAGTACCAAGATTATAGTTGTGCATCATTTTTAAGTTTAAGAGGAATGTGATTTGGATCATCTACATGATTATTCCACTTCATCAGATGTAGAAGAACACTAAAAAAAGGCCAGTTTCAAGAATTTCTAGAGAAGCTGCTGATTAGCATTCTAAGAAATCACCACTGCCAGCAACAGCCACAGTGAAGGAGAACAGCAGACCATCAGATCTGTCAGTCATCTGATCTCATCTTCCATGAGCATGAGACAGTCTCAGGAAACCAAACTTCAATTAATATTAAACTAAGCTCTACTTCTAAGTGGGCCACACCACAGCAATAATGGGCAAATCTGTCTATCTCCCCAGGGTCTAGTTGCCTCAGTGCCTGCTCAGTTATGTGGGTAGGTCTTGTTTACTGCATATAGATTCCACAATTTGGGTCTCTTTCCTCTTAACCAGAAGGTCTCAATAATCAGAAAAGGGCACTTTCTTTCCTCTTCCTGGTGACAACACACCTACTGTAACTTGAAGGTAAGTGAGGTGAGCTGACTCTTAAAGCCCTGTGCTTGTTGACCACAGCCTAAGCCACAAGCCTGAGTGCTGTGGGGGTTGTTTGTGTGTGGCACATGTGACTACCATTGTTCTGTAGGTCTAGGTTTGGTTGGCCAAGCTTTCACCATGCTGTACTTCCTTATATGATTAATTTATTTTAAATTAAGGTTTTTCATTTTTGGAGTAATGGGGAATGAAATCCAGGGCCTTGTGCATAGTAACAAGTATTTCAGTACTGAGGTACACCCCTAATACTTTGCAAAAGTTTATTGAGACAGGTCTGTTAAGTTGCCCAGGCTGGCCTTGGACTTGTGATCTTCCTGCCTCAGTGCTTTGAATAACTGAAAGCTTAATTTTTAAATAGCTCCAATAATATCTCACCAAACCTTTCTTAACTGTTTAACTCTTTGACCTCTGCTGGCCATTTAAGTGGATTCCAATTTACACTGTTATAAATAACACAGAAGTTACCTTAGCAAATCAATTACTGGGCCAAAGAAAACAACTGCTTACAGTTTTAGGTACTTTAGGTACTTACTATTAAAGAACTTTCCAGAAAAGTCAGGCCATTTTACGCTCTTAGAGCCATTTAAAATACAAAGGAGAGATCTGTCCTTTGTAGGCAGAGGGGCAAACAATAAACTGGAATATTATTACTGGCCTTGAGTATGACAATGATTATCTTACATTTCTATTGATAAAAGTCTATATTCACTATGGTGAAAGAAGAAAAAAGAAAGTTGTAAAACAATCTAAATGCTTTCCACAGAAGTTATTTGGTCATCTAATCTGATATACAATTAAGAATAAGCTTTAACTTTCAATTATCACTATAAAAGAAGAGGAAGGTATTCTAAGATAGTATAAAAATCTTGTAAAAAATCTAAAAATGAGTCTGTGCAGAAAGATAAGACAACAAACCACCTGATGATGAGATAATTCCTGTGTTATTTCAGGGAAGAGCCAACAACCTGGATATTTGGCTAGAATCTATAGTCACAGAGCTGCTATATCCTTAGGACGCAGGGCAGGTTACAGCTGTAGCAGGTAAGACTGAAAGGCAGTCCTGATAAACAAACCCAAGTGTGAGGGCCAGCCCAGCATCAACCACAGTCATCAGAGTCCAGGCCTGGTGCACTCCTTCACAGGAATCAAGAGATCTTGTTGATGAGGGCCAAGTCATAAATGTGACACCAGCAGACCTGGAGAGGCAGCTTTCCTTAGTCTTTCCTCTGAGAAAATAGGAGGGACGAGGAGCACACCCTTTGCTGTCCTAACTGCTGACACTCCCATCATGGCAGCAACTTGGTGCTACCCTCCAACAGCTGCCAATGCCATGTGACAGGAGCTCAAAGCTCTCCAAAATGCTGGCCATCTGCTTAGGATGCAGTCTCTACCTGGGCTAACACAGTCTCAGTTGAGATAGAGGACACATGGTGTGTGAAGCAGAGGAGTCAGCATGAGGCCAGTGTGAAGGGGCCAGGGAAGGAGGGAAGAACTGACAGGCTCTAGGTCTTAGGTGCTGGTCCACTTCACTGAGTCCCCCTGGGCCTGTGCCAGTACGCACCTTCATGACGGGCTGGGCAAAGTATCGGGCGCTCCAGTCACAGAACCCCGTCTGCATTGTGGCACAGATGAAGCTTTTGTGTCCAGCAGTATCATCTGCATCATCCGTAGTCTTCCAGGTGTTTAGAAGGTGGAGGTTCAGAAGAAAAGAGAACCAAATCTTATTTTTTCCTTACTTCTCTGTGTGATTAAAAGGGTCCTTGACTGGGGAACTGAGGTGGTACTAAGCAATCTGCCATTCACCTGGACATCCTAGTGACCAAGAGGTCCTGCACATCAATTTGGACAGGGGTTGAGTGGCAAGAGTTAAGAAGTGTAGTTTGTATCTTCCTATTGTCCCTAGGACCAGCCCAGTGTGACCGAGCCTCAGTCATCCCGTTAAGTTCCACTGCTGTGTTGACAGCTCCCATGAGTAGTTTCTCAATCCTGCATGCCCTTTGACAGCCATATAGACACCAGCTGGGAATATAGCTAAGTACATGTCACCTGAGGCCAACTGCTTAGAATTTTGAAAATTGCTATGTGGTCAGGGGCCACTTCTCACCGTGGGCTCTTAGGTAGTCCTGGGGTGCCAGGGCTGGTGGTTTCTTTGTTTCACACAGCTGGGCTCTAGGAGTCCTCATGCCACTCAGAGGTGGGCTGAAGGTATTTCTCACATCAACTCTTGGCAGGAAGTGGCCACCCCATCACCCAGAGGACAATAGAAAGGCTCATTTCCCACTAGAAGCAAGAGCTTTGGCTCTGGGAACCACACATATCTATGCCAGCTATGCTCTTTCTGTAGACCAGTGGTTCTCAACCTGTGGGTCACGACCCTGGTGGGGGTCAAATGAACAAACACAGGGGTCACCTAAAGCCATTCTGAATCATAACTGTAGCAAAATTACAGTTTTGAAGTAGCCACCAAAATTATTTTTCAGTTTGGGGTCACCGCAACATGAGGAACTGTATTGTGGGGTCACGGCATTAGAAAGGTTGAGAACTACTGCTATAGACCATGGTCTTCATTTGCTGGTCAGCCCCTTTACCCCAGCAACTCCCCCGATTAGGGCCCAGGTAGGAGGCTACCTGTGCTTGGAGTTTATTGGTCATCTAAGGTCTCAATGTCAGAGTGCCTTAGGGCTGACCAGCAAATGAAGACCTGCCTTAGTGCTGCTGTGTGGGCCCTGTAGGTTACCCACATGATTAACCTTGCATGGAGTTAACTAAGTGGTTGGGACTCCATTCTGTTCACTGAGGACCAAGTAGACCAGAGGTACACCTCTACCTCAGAGAGATGCTCACTGCTGGAGACAGGCAGCTAGATGCCCTAGCACAACCTAACAACCTTCTTCAGAACTCTTGCCTCTGATCCAGGAAAATACAGGAACCTTGGGGTGAACACACTTGCTCTGGATCTCGAAACCTGGAATTTCTTTCCCGCTTAGTTAAAGGCAAAGAGAGTGTGCTTATTTGTATGATCTAACTGAATATTTATGAGAAAAAACAAACTCAGAATAAAAACTCTGTAGAGCAGCTGCTATTGCAAGCTGATTCAAAAATGTTCTTTACTCAAGAAAACAAACAAAAACAAAAACAACCACATTGATTTCATGTGCTTATTTTGTCATATAGCACCAGCAAGGCCACTGAATGGGGAGAAGCTACAGGGTGGGAGGCATCTGTGGTGTGGGTAGGACCAGCTAGCTGGTAGGCAAGGCAGTGGATGGAGGGACCATCACCCACCAGGGTCAATAAAGGCTGGGCCAAGGGAAGGGGCAGACCTGAATATGAGGTCTCACCTCACATAGAAGAAGCCATGCACTTACCACCAACCACTGTGTTTAGTACACACAGGTCATGAAATTTGTAGAGAGGCTATATCTGCGTACCTGATCTGGGCCTTTGTCGAACATCTTCCGTGTCCGGGGGAACTGGTGGGAGTGAGGGGTATACTGTGCTCCTGTGGTACCCTGGCGGCCAGGAGGCAGGTCACGGCTGACCGGCTGCTTTGCCACATCATTGGTCAGACTGCAGCTGCTGGTGCTGGATGCTGGTGGGGAACCTCTATGGGGAGAAGAGGAGATGGTAGGCCTTAATGTGGGTCTTCTTCTAGAGGATGAGACACTGAACTTCCTTCCCAAGGTGCTGTTAGCAGACTCATGAATGTCTTCAACCACTTGATATGTTAATATGACTTTCAAATGTTGGGTGCTGATACTGAGTGTGGACTATCCTAGCTGTCCCCTGGTAGGCACTAAAAACTATCCTTCCTAGACTCTACATCCCAGGAGGTGGCAAGGACTAACTGAGCCCAGGGCAGGCATCCAGGGGAGTGCAGACTGAGGGTGCACATTCACATTTGGGATCAGCCATGCTGTTTCCTGGAGTGTAGACCTGATGAAATAGTGCAAAGCCTACCCTCTGTTCACCAGGTATTTGGTCTATACTCAGAAACTGGGCTGAGTTTAGCTTTTGAAGCCATATCATGTGCAAATGACAGTTTTTAAGTCAGAGAAGAATTCTTGGAAGGCTCTGGATTAGATGACTATGGATATGCATGAAAGGAGACATAGAGACAGAGAAAAAGACAAAGGCAGGAGATGAAGAGAGGGATGGCAAGATAACAAAGGGGAACAAAAGAGCATAAGGAACTGAGTAGCAATGGGGGCAGATGGCAGTACACTGTAGACTGCTACAGGGAAGCTTGCATCAGGTCACTTACACTACCTGGTGAATGGGCACTTACCCCACCTGGTGGATGTGCATGCCCTTGTTGGTGGGGCTTGCTGGGGCTGACTGTGTCAGAGAGGAGGTATCAAGGATGCGCTGAGGCCGGGCGTTCATTGTAGCCTAAAAGGGCAAAGAATATGTGATACATGAAGTCAGGAGACAGGCTCAAAAGGCTGATGGCTGCTTTTGCAAAGTTTCAAAATGGGAGAACAGACTTTTAGTCTAAGTAAATCTCAAATACCAATGGTAGGCTGTGTTTTTTTACTCTTGCAGGAATGATTCCTCTGTAAGGTCCAGAACTGGAAAGAAACCCCTGCAATGGCTCTCAAGATGCTTTCTGGATGGCATGAGATCACCTCTACCTCCTTCCTTTCAAAGAGGCTGCCCCCGGGAATATCCTCATCTTTCCTATGCTGCCTCCACACTGTGTTGGCCCCTAGACTGCTCTCCTTCCAACATCACTGTGAGGCCTTTGGTGGCCTTAGACTTGGCTATGGAGGGCTACAACATGCCTAACCAGGGGATCACTAGGATGGCAAATCACCAGAGAACTGCTGTGTAATTGCACTTGGTCCTGGAAGGGCCTATGAAAACCAGAGGCAAGGCCTGGGAGATAGCTCAGTAGAATAAGTGCCTGCCTGTCAAGCGCAGGGTCCTGAGTTCAATCTCTGGTACTGCAAAAACAAATAAAGTAAAACAAAACAAGAAAAGAAAAGCAGAGGCAAAGACAGGAGGGGATCACACAGGAGAAAAAGATTGTGAGACAAATTCTCTCCTACAGAGAAAGGGCTCTTCTGTTCTGGGCTGAGACAATGTAATCACTTTCAAAGTACTCTCCTTAGCTGGGTATGATAGAAAATACCTGCAATCCTGGTGCTGGAGAGGCTGAGGCCAGAGGATCATTGCAAGTCTGCGGCCAGCCTGGCTACAAGGTGAGCTCAAGGCTGGCCTGAACTGCATAGCAAGACTTTGTCTCAAAAAGAGAGAAAACAAACAAAACCAAACAAAACTAAAACAAACTACCTTCTTTAAGGGACTGGGATGCAGCTCGGAGGTCAATCTCATACTTAATCCATGGAAGGCCCTGGGTTTTATCCCCAATGCCAAAAATAAAAACCCATCCTCAAACAGAGCTGTATTTCTCTATCCTCATGTGCAGCACAGATGGGTGCTGGCTGTGCCCCAGGGATGTGGACTATCTCAAAGGCAGAGATGCTTGAAAACCAGCCCTGAAGAAAGGTTGGGCTGTATTGTGAGGGTGAGTAGGATAGGTGGATGAGCCAAGCCTGGCACATGGGAGGGGCAACACAAGTGACCACTCTTCTCTTACAGATACCTGGTTTCTGTTCTCACTGCCCATGTTCGGAGGGTGTTCAATAATATTTTTTAAACTATAGCACTGTGGATGAAGAGGTAGTTATGGGTATAGGAGCCTTACCACAAACATTAGCAAGGTTTGAAATTTTCCTGAAAAGAGATTTACACTGAGACTCTATGTTCAGGAGAGTGGCTTCATTTAAATTTTTTTTTTTTTTTTTTGTGGGAGCAGGGTTTGAACTCACAACCTTGTACTTGCCAGGCAGGCACTTGTGCCATGGAGCTATCTCCACAGCTCATTTGATTTTTAATAGGATTAGTAGGATTTTATATAGATTTAGAAATCAGCTGTCTTCCAAGATAATAAACAATGAGAAGATAAGCAAACAGGAGCACTTCCTGTTTGATGGCCAGCAACATTATCACATCCAGATGGCCGTGGGCCTTCTGTTCCTAGCATTCAGAAGAGCTGGCGGCAGCTGGGTTCTGGATCTTTTGAGGCTGTGCAGTCAGTTGGGGTCAAGTGAGGCTAAGCTGAGTTTTCCTCCAAATCAGGAAGATGAGACAGTGGCTCTTTACTCTTAGTAGCCACTGACTTCCACCAGGGATAGACAGTGAGGCTACATTCTAGAAGTTGGAGAAGAACATGAACCAGGCACAGAACCTCAGTCTTGGGAGGCTCCTCTTCTGGGAGATCACATTCCTAGATTATCCATATGTAGTCAGGAACATTGTCCTTGTAATTCAGCCACAAGACAAAGTCAAAAAGAACAAACCATCATGAAAGTCTTCACTTACATACACAGCATCAGCCTTGGCTTCAAGTTGGGAAGGGCAAGGATTGCCCTCTTATATTTTAATTACAAGGGAAATACATGTCCTTGGTGAATTTGTTTTTGCTTTGGTATTTAAATTATTCAGCCAATTGTATAAGCATAAACCTCGCACAAAACAAAACACAGGATTCCTTAAGTCTGAAAGGGAAAAGAAATTTAAATTGTAAGTTTAATGCCTTTTCAAAACTTCTGGAGAAATAGTGGGAGCTGACAGGAAAGTCATCAGAAAGCTTTAGGGGTTGAAATGCAGACTTCCACAAAAACCACCACTCTCTTTCATGCTCAGGGCATTAGACCTGCACTGTGGCCATGACTCAGGAGCCAGCACTGCAGCCTCAGGTGTGCCTCTGCCTGCTGCCACTGCACTTACTGCCCACCTCCATGATTCACAGATGCTCCTTGGGGAAAATGAACAGAGCCCTGGCTCTTAACTCACTGCTGCACACAGCCTGCCTAACACTGAGATGCAGTTTACACTCATGGCTACTACCATAAGAGTAACTTTATTTATTCTCAGAAATTCCAACAGGGCTGGACTGCATGGGTAGGGAGACTTTCACAAGTGTGGATGGAGCTCCTTGAGCTGAGCCATTCCAGTCTGTTGACAGCTTCCTATGTTGGCTGTATGGTGAGGGCTCATGGTGAGCCTGAGCAGTGTCACTCAGGGAGGGGATCAGGAAGACCTGGCGTCACTATGAGGATGGGGGATACTGGGCAGGGAACTGGAGTAGGCTCAAAGATAGGCCTTCTTGCATGGCCCCTGTTATATAGTAAGTACTTGCTGGGCAAGTTTAAAGGGAACACCTGTGTAGAGGCTAGGTTTGAGGATATAAACTAAAGATGGCATGGTGCACAGAGCTGGGGAGTCCACCTGAGCCCTTCTTGATCATGACCACTCCACTGCTGTCATCTGGCACAGAGCATGCACAGAATCACTGGACACATAGACTACTCACAGCTACAAATCCCTCAAGGATGGTCTGAGGGACACTCCTTCCCTGGGGGTTTAAGCTATCAAGAGCAAAGGCAGTAGAAGGGTGAGGACACAATGTAAGTCCAGCTCATCATGGTGGTAAGTATGACTTTGTTGAAGTAGAATTTCTGGCCAGACACTTAGCTCAGTGTGAACATAAAACTCTAGGAAAATAAGAGGAATCAGGAAGGTACACACAGAACTGATTTTCATCTACACTTGGGCTTCTCCAGGGCCTTTGGCTGTGCTGCTCATGGTTATCCAGACAAACCTTCACAGGACCTAGAGTTCCACTCAGTGCAAAGAACTCCAGGAAGTACTCTTAGGTCGAGTCTTCCTTGTAGGCCACTGGCTACATGTCTGGGAGTATTTTAGAAACAGGCCTGTTATTTTTGAATCAGGGCTCTGGAATTACTTGTGGGTAATGGTATTATCACTTGATTACTGAGAAGCCCACTATCACATGATCTGTTAGAAGAGACAACAAATGCCCACAACTTATATTTATAAAACAAATGTTTGAGTTATTTATCTGTCAGGGAACCAGAAGCAGCACTGAGCCCTGGAGGGAGCAGCCTCCTGGCTGTCACTCCAGAGCCATGGAGCAGATCCCCAAGGAAAGCCTAGGTATATCAGTCTGAATGGCCTTTCCAGCAGAATCCTCTGCACAGAATTTCACTTGACATGATTTAAAAAACAAAAACAAAAACGTATCTGTAAGTAACTTGTATTAGGATGGTGGGCTGTGTGTTACCGACTGGTTACATGGAATCATGATGATGCTGTTCTGAGTATCTCAATTTTCATTTCATTGTTCACTCAGGCTTTTGGTCTCTGAATGAACATTTCACCACTGGTTAAGAACTATAATGTAGGGGCCCGGCAGGATGGCTCAGTGGTCTAAAGTGCCTGCTTAGGAAAGCTTGGGCGGCTGCAGGGATGGTGGTTCGATCCTTGGCACCACATGCTGTGCCAACCCTGCCCTCAGGGCAGGCTGAGCCAGCCATAAACAAACAAAAGTTCTCACACAAGAAAAAAAAAAAAAAAATCTAAAAGAAAAGAAAAGAAAAGAAAGAACTATAGTGTAGGGCTGGCCAGATAGCTCAGCACCACAGGTTGATCCCTGGAGTGCCATGCTGGCTTTGCCCCCGGAGTGTGCTGAGACAGTGACTGATACTGGGCATGGTGGTGTGCATCTATAATCCCAGCACTTGGGAGGCTGAAAACAGGACGATAATTAAGTCCACTCTGTGTAGTAAAACCCTATAGATTCTGTACTAAATAGATTAAAAAAAAAAAAAGAAGAACAATAGTGTCTCTGGGTGTGGTGGTCTATGACTTGGGAGGCTGAGGCAGGAGGAGTCCTGTGGATTGAGGTCAGCCTCAGCTACATTGCAATATGTGGCAAGAGGTTTTCTTAAAAAGTGAAAACAAAATAAAAAACAGTAGTGTCTAGTCTCTAATGTGCCTGGTCTGCATAAGTCCCATTGCAGATGTGGCTCCTAAAGGAAGCCACACTTGTGCATTTAAATTTTCTCCTATCTACTAAAATGGAAAGTGACTGTGAACTCTGAAATCTAGACACCTATGGCTTCCATGTTCTCTTAAAACGTAGCAGCAATAGGAGTATGAGGTGAAAGTTGTTGAGGCTACAAGTAATTCCTCAGGTCATTACTCTCTTCCTACCATACTTCTGTGTATCCTGAGATTACCCATAATGAAAACTAATAGCACAATACAAACAAACATAAAATCAGGCCATAGCTGTTGGGCTGTAAGGGTTCTCTGTTACATAACTGGTAGCAACTCCTATACAATATTTGAACGGAGAATTCTAAGAAGTATTTGATTATAAGGCTTTTTAAAAATGTAGTTAGTACAGTGGCATGGCACTCTTGGGATTGAACCCTGGTCCCTGTGTCTGCCTGAGCAGGCACTTTAATCCACTAAGCTATCTGGCCAGCCCATAAGTCTGGTTTTTTTTTTTTCCCATTTAATTTTATTTTTTTTCTTGTTTCAGAACTTTTGTTTGTTTATTTATTTTTATGGCTGGCTCAACCTGCTCTGAGGGCAGGGCTGGCGCAGCCTGTGGTGCTGGGGATTGAACTGCGGTCCCTGTAGCCGCCTAAGCTTTCCTAAGCAGGCGCTTTAGACCAGTGCACCATCCTGCCAGGCCCCAAGGCTGTTTTTTATTCTGCTCAATAAATATGGTTTCACAGTTAACCTAAAGTATGCTAATTTCTCCATAAAATGAAATATGATCTTTTTAGTTCCTAGAGCACAAAGACATTTCTTGAAATTAAAATGAGGATAAAAAAGGATTTCCTTAATGTTTATGCTTTCAAATCTTTTACTAACAGTGTTTAGTCTTAAACACACACACACACACACACATACACACACACATCCCATGCTGTGCCAACTCTAGGTCTCCAGAGAAGGCTCAATCTGGTCTCTGTCACTCTGGCAATGATGGCTGTGTGAACACTAGAGTATATGTCATAGATAACCCTCTGCTAAGGATTCTGGGGCTCATTCAGAATAGGTGAGGCCACCTGCTTGGAAGCTGTAACTTGCTGACATGGCAGGTGATATACAGGGGTCTTAATTTCTTAAAGTGGGGGTGGGCATGGGTTTTGCTGGCTCTCAGCTACACAATGCACAGTCTAGAAGGATCCAGGGTTGGGGGGGCTGCAGCTGGCATCTGTGTTATAAAGCAGGGAGAAATGGTTTTTGCCTGTCATAGAATAGACAGATTCCTAAGAGGAACTATTTAACACCCCATGGCTTGATCTATGGCAATAAATTTATAGCTATAAAATTAATGTTAGGCACTAGGACTATAGTGTTAAATAATTCAAGTGGAGTTCAGTAAAGGTAAATATATAAAAGCCACTAAAAAATAAGCTCAAATAGCTGAAATCTGATTCACCATGACTGAACTAGTCAGGAGGCTAAATTAATTGTGGGCCTCTAGCTGCATGTGAGGGCAAGAGGCTGTCCTGTACCCTTAAGAGCAAAGAAGAGGCCATCAGACACCTCTGTGTGTCAAAGACCTGTGACAAGGGTGTGAACCAGCCAGTTTCTGCTTTCTTTCAAAATAAATTCTAAATTTAAATCATTCATTAATGTACACATAAAACTGTGAAAATGAATGAAGTGTAAATGATTCTTTAAAATCCAACCTTGAACCAGGGATATATAGCTTGGTGACACAGCACCTGCCTGGCAAGTGTAAGGTCCTGAGTTCAATTCCTGGTACAAAACCAACCAAATAAACAAAATCCAAAAAATTCAACTTTTAAATTTTGTACCCAATATGGGAGTGACTACTTACAGCCTGAAAGAACACTGGAAAATGGCATGAGGCAGTACTGGATCATTCATGGCTTTTTTTTGTTGTTGTTTTTTTTCTTTTTGGCAGTGGTAGGGATCAAACCCAGGAGTTTACAGATCATTAAGTTGACTGGCTGTTTCCACAGGCTAGAGACTTATGAAAGCAGACCATGTGGTGCTCATGTAGTACAAGTGGGCTGCTGAGCACTCCATTGAGGGCAAAGTCAGGGCAGGACTGAGCCATCCAGACTTTTCCAGATTGTCAACAGTAAGCTCAACATTTTACTGATAAGCTGGATGTTCTATTGGACATGGAGGGCAGGGAAATATCTCTGGACCAAAGTCTATGACTGTAGGACAATGTAGCATACATGCAACACCCCTTGGGTTTAAAAACTAGTGCTTATTCCTACACTATTCTCTTGCTGTTTTATTTTTATTTTTTAAACTTTATTTCTTTTTGTTATGGTCAGCTCAGCCTGCCCTGGGGGTGGGGCTGGCACAGCATGTGGTGCTGGGGATTGAACCATGGTCCCTGCGGTTGCTTAAGCTTGCCTAAGTAAGTGCTTTAGGCTGCTGAGCTATCTTGCTGGCCTATCTTGCTGCTTTACAAAAGAAGATGTGCTCGATACTACTGCATTTAAAAACTAGGGGAATATAGAGTTTCTGTCACTATAACTCATGATATTACTAGGAGCTGAAGAAGTAACATTTATAGTCAATGTGACAATTTTAATCAGTTAGGGAAAAGGCATAATTAGACTAACACTAAATAATTCCAGTGGAGGTACTAACACTACGCAAACAGAATGTCACCAGAGGGAGACTGTTTCAGGGACTTTAGGCTCAATGGGAGGCCAGAACCAACCAATGACAGTTCCAAGGTAGGGCTCAAGGGACCAAGACTTAAAACTAGCTCTAGGGCTCTTCAGCCATGGACAACTCTTCAGTGTGATGGCGTCAGAGGAAGGTCAAAAGTACTTCTTCACCAAGTAAATATAAAAGATATGATAACATCTTCTCACAACCTTTCTGCAAGCTTGAAACTTTATTAACTTAGAAAAAAAACTAAAATGCTACATGAATTACTTCTAGTCCCATTAGTAAAAGCTGATTATAAAGGCAAATTGTGCAATTTCAATAAACAAGTAGAAAACCAGAAAAAACACATGAAACATATTTTCAGACAGTGAATGTTCAGTGCTCAGGATTGGGATACCTAAGAGACAGAAACACAGTCTGCAGGCAGTGCCTGGCTGCTGCTAGAGAAGCAAAACCCAGATAAAGCTGGCACTCTCAGCTGGGCATGGTGGTGCATGCCTATAATCCCAGCACTCAGGAGGCTGAGGCAGGAGGATTGGTGAGAGTTCGAGACCAGCCTGAGCTACAAAACTGAGCTCAAGGCCAGTCTGAACTGTACAGTGAGACCCTGTCTCAAAAAGACAAAAAAAAAAAAAAAAAAAAAGCTGGCACTCTCAAGTGCAGAGAAGACACAGGGCCAGCTCTAGGGAGGCCGAGGGCAGTGGGGGGGATGCGGGCGGGATGGGAACTACAGGGTGCAGCTGAGCGGAGGAAAAACTTCCAAAGTTTTCAAAGGATATCTCATGCATCTCTGACTGACTACTTTCTGCTCATAGGTGGGGGAAAAACTCCATAAGATTGGAGAAAGAACTGGAGGGTGTTGGGCCAAATTCTCATAATTCGCAGAAAGGACTAGGAAGATCTTATAGTCCCCAAAGAAAAGTCTTACGCTTGTATCTAGAAACTAGGATAAGAACAGCAAATGAAACTCAAAGTAAGAAGCAGGAGGAAAAAATAAAAAAAAGGTAAAAGCAGCTGTCAATAAAATGAAAAATTTAAAACAACAGAGAAAAATCTAATGAAACCAAAAGCTAATTCTTTGAAGTCTCTATTAGGCCAGAAAGTTCAAGGATGAGAAAAGATGTTAAAATCAACATTAGACAAAGAGGAAGGGGTACCACAGATCATACAGACATGAAGATGATCATGAAAATAACAAAGCTGACAACTATAGCTACATATAAACACATTTCAAAGTATAGTACTAATATTTAATTTAAGATGTTTATGAAAGCTCATCTTATTTATGTATTTTTAAAAACCATGCTGTAGACCTAGAGATTTTTGCTTGAATATTCATGACTAAAAATCAGAAACTTGAGAGCTTCAACAAAACAACCCATTACACCTACCTTATAGGCAATGCTGTTGAGTACTTTCATGGCCAAATCAGAAACATCTGGATAGGGGTCAGCAGCCAGGTGTAATAAAACTCTCCAAATTTGGGTATAAACACTATTAAAAGAAACTCCTAGGAAAAAGAAATGGGAGATGTTTCAGTAGCAAATAGTTGCTGCTGCATATATTGCTAGCTTCTGGGGTAGCTTGAGTTCCTGAAAACCTAATTATGATAGCAGAACCGGGAGCTTCAAGATTTGGAGTTAAAGATTTGGTATTCTGGTAAGGAGTCCACAGATTCAGGAATCCCAGCAGTATCTCAGGCTTGATCACACCGGTCTCACCTTCTGAGATCTAAAAGGAAAACTGGGATAGAAAAGAAAAGAATTGCATCTGGGATGCTCTAGTTGACTGGAGAGCATTGTAGTTACCAAGTAGCATTTGATTTTATGTTCTAGATTGTCAGGTACAATTATGTTTGCAGCCTACTTGACAGTCAGTGCATACCCTGTGTGCTCTAACTTGTTGGGAACCTTTTGCTTTTCTCACATGCTGGCACTGCTCTGAAGTCCCAGGAAATCAGGAAGTGTATACAATATGACCACTGCCTCCAAGATCTTCCAATTCATCCCAAGCATGACTAAGGGTATACTTGACACAGATCTTATGCATGCTGCATGTTCAGATGCAGAGGCAGGTAACACAGGAGCCATGAGGGGTTCACACAGATCAGCATATCATATTGCAGATATGAGACAAGAGACACTTCCCACATGGGCCTAGGAAAGGCTGTTCAGCCTTTTTTAAATTCTGAAATAACCCTGATGTCAGGAAATGTCCTGGCATGAGAGAAAGAGGTAAGATCCAGTGAGTACTTCTGCTGAGGTCTAAAGTGAAGGATATGAACTTGTCTGTCTGACTTTCAAGCAAGAGAGGCCATTTCCAGGATGTAGTACTGCCCCAGGGAGATGCTGACATGGACAAGAGATTCATTCTGCCAGGAGTAGGGCTAGGAGGTGAGGGCTAGGAAGACAAATGGAAGAGGCTTAATGAAATGGACTTTAGAATCCCTCTTTCCCTTGGAATTGAACTCAGGACCTTGCACTTGCCAAGTAGGCACTGTGCCACTGAGCTATATCCCTGGCCTAGGGGTTAGGCTCTGAACAAGATTCAGGATTATTCCCCCAGAGAAGGGGTGGAAGGAAGAAAGCTGGCAGCACAAGCAAGATCTGAAACCTAGAGGTGATAGAGACACTTGGAGCCTCTGGTGAACCACGGCTGAAACTCAAGAGCCAATCAAAAAGTGTGAGGGTAGTACAATCAGAAACCCAAAAGAGTCCTGGCTATAGGTCTGAAGGATCCCAGACATGGGTCAGATTGGTTGAAGCTAGGAAATATACTGGAGAGAGCTGGGGCCACAGAGCTAGGCAGGACAAACCATACTGGATAGGAGGCAAAGAAGGGGATAAAATGACTCTAGAAGAGGATGTGGCTTGAGTAAAGGCTGCTCAGAAATTGAGGGGAGCTTGATGAAAGTAGAGAAGGCACCAGTAGTCCTTGCTCAAAATATAGCCCACTGAACACTTCATGAGCGGAGGAAGAGATGGCCTGCTTGGAGTCAGGTAGAGATAGCTACAGAGAACTCCATCCATTTTATTTTGAGGGAAAAATGAACAATGTACTGAAAAGCCTTTGCTTGTTCAACACAGAGACTAAAACAGTATTTCAAATAAACTTCAAACTTGTGCCCCTTCCTTGCTCACTTATGACAGTGTCTTATTGCTGGCAATTCTGCCAGAGGACACAGTGCCTCTGGATAAGTACAGTTTTAGAAGAACAGGTTTTATGTGACACACGTAGGTTCACAAACAGATTGGATGAAGACAAAATCAGTGAGGTGCACGAGCGTGTGGATGTATATCTTTACCTGTTACTTGCCTTTTCACTGGCAGACATGACTGAAGCATCAAGAGGGCTTCTCCCCAGTCTCCCAGCACATGGCTTCCCCATCAGGTAAGTAGGAAGAAGAAACATTCTGATGTGCATATACGCAAGTCCTCCCACTACTTCACATTCCTACTCTGCTGAGTAGAAATCAATAGGTGTTGTCCCCTGAGAAGCTCATCCCTTTGGCCTCTCTTGAGACCCAGCTGCCGGTGCACTGTGGATTACCCACAGCATGAGACCTAAGAGGGGTATTTCTCTGGGGTGGCAGCTCATGGCTACACTAAGGATCATGCAAGTGGGTAACGTGTTCACTTGCAAGCATGCTCAGCAGTGTCAAGGCCTTTCTGTGCGTCAAAGACTCACATAAACCCACTGTCCTTCTGAACTTGGGTAGGATGGATGTCACACAGTTCCTTGCCAACATGGAGGAGGCTCTGCAGTAATGTGACAATGTTGGTGGAAACTGTGCTTATTCACCTGCTGCTCTCTGTATGGCTCTAACTCTAAAACAGAACAGAAACCCAACTCAAATTCCATACCTCTAAATAGCTGTCTATATTTTCAACTAAAATATAAGTAAACTGTCTGGTAAAATTAGAGCAGAATCTCTGTGGGAAAATATCCTCAAATCTAATTTATTTCCTGCCCTAGCAGATGCCTGTTCACAGGAATTGTGCTCTATGTTATGGGGACCAGCAGGCAGGAGGAAGCCACTTTGAATACACTCGAGACAGGCTCCTGATTCACAAGCAATAAGAAGGAAGGAAAAGGTATCCTGCATTTCTGTAAGCAGCCTCACTCAGCAAGAAATGGAGAACTGGCCATTCAGTGGAGCTGGAGCTCCCCCATCACTACTTAACAGGAAGCTCTCAGATGCCCTGCCTAGCTCAACACCATCCCTACTCAGCGAGCATCCTTTCCCCTCATTATTTTTGGGCTCACAAGTGAATCTGGTTTGGTGACTCATCGGAAGCAGCTGCCCTAGAAGCTCAGTTCAGGTGTGACAGTGAGCATGAAAGGACTGTGATGAGGTAGTACATCTTGGTTTAACTCAGATGCTGAGCTCTCGTCACAGGGGAGGATGAGATGAGGAGGGAGGGGAATGAGCTTCTGAATGGGATGAAAGCATCAGGCACAAATGTGGGGCTGGCAGATGCCACAGGAGCCAAGGCATCAGGCTTCAGGTGGAGGTGACGGGTACACATCCTTCAGGAGGAAGTGCTCTGGAAGAAGGGCTGGCCATCTGCTGGGTACAGAGGAAGTGGTATGCATACTGGCCGTTATGGTTTAGTTTTTAAATTTTTGTTAAATATTGTTAAATTTTTAAATTTTTGTTTTTACTACTGTACTGACTGTCTTACAGATCTTGACTTTGATGTAACATTGTGACTCTGTAGGGAATTTAAAAAATCTAATTTTTGGCAGTCTCTTCAACTTTAATGGATAGTATAATTACAAATAAAAAGCATGAAACTATGATAAAGAGGGCTAGGGATATAGCTTAGTGGCATAGTGCCTGCCTGACAAGTGCAAGGTGCTGAGTTCAACCCCCCTCACCAAAAAACAAACAAAAAACATAACAAAACAACAACCCCCTCCAAAACAAAAAAACAAAACCTATGATAAAGAACTGCTACCTTCTTTCCTCAGTTTGACCAAACCAGTGATTTTCTCAGGATGTCACTTTATGGATTCTTTTGCTTATGAGGCTGCAGTTTCCAAGTCAGAATACAGCTATGTCCACACAGAGATAAGTCCACTGGGATGGAGGCAGAGACACCTGAGTCCTACCTCCCTATGGAGGGAGGAACCAGGTAAGGGTATGTGCCAAAAGTCTATATCATGTCTAGATGAGAAGTAATAAGAGACCAAGATGAGTGGGTCTAGAACCTATTTTCAGAGCAAAGACCACATCTTTCTGAGAAGCACAAGCTTCTCAGAAATGTCTCCACAAGGACATTTCTCAGAGCTCTGTGCACAGGCCCAAACCATGGATCCCTCCTGGCAAAGCAGCTGTGGAGAGGAAGCCTGGCTGGTGGGAGGGGCTGCAGATTCCATCCTCTAGGGATGTGCATGGTTGAGAGCCTTCTGTCCTCTTCAGAAGACAGTTCCTGGGGTTCTGCATTTGTTCCTTCCTGTGACACCTTCCTATCTCTGGTGCTTCAGAGTGACTCCTGGATGGCCACAGGCAATAATCCCATCTCAGTACCATTTAGGTGATCATGTTGGTCCACTTCTGTGCCCTCCCTTCGTCCTGTGTAGGCTGGAACTGTGACTTCATTTGTTCCCAGGAGAGACAGGGCATGTACTGGTTTAGGCAGCTTGTGCATCTGAACAATTTTTGGCAGTATTCCTCAGTTTTTCTAAATGAAACATTCAGTGACAGTCTTTGAGGACTTTGGTTTTAAAAAGTTAATCTCGTAGCCAGGCGTGGTGGCACACACCTGTAATCCCAGCACTTGGGAGGCTGAGGCAGAAGAATCAGTGTAAGTTCAAGACCAGCCTGGGCTACAAAGGTGAGCTCAAGGCCAGCGTGAACTGCATATCGCGACCCTGTCTCAAAAAGACAAAAAAAAAAAAAAAAAAAAAGTTAATCTCATGGCATTGGAGATAATGCCATTCACTTTCTTACTACTTTTTTTTTGTGAGACAGGGTCTTACCATGTAGGTTAGGCGGGCCTTGAACTCACAACAATCCTCCTGCCTCAGCCTGTCAAAGTGCTGGAATTACAAGTATGTACCACCACATCCTGCTCTTATTGCCTGTTTAAGTAAGAAGAACCGGCCGGGCGTGGTGGCTCACGCCTGTAATCCCAGCACTTGGGAGGCTGAGGCAGGAGGATCTCTGCGAGTTCGAGACCAGCCTGGGCTACAAAAGTGAGCTCAAAGCCAGCCTGAACTGCACAGTGAGACCCTGTCTCAAAAAGCCAAAAAAAAAAAAAAAAAAAAAAAAAAAAAAAAAAAAAAAAAAAAAAAAAAAAAA
>PVJA010016890.1:0-42696 GCA_004027025.1 Myocastor coypus | reverse complement strand
TATGTCAACTTTCAAAGAAAAAAAGGGGGAAAAGAAAAAAAAAAAGTAATGTGGATTTAGAAAGGTTAATGTTTAGTTGTTTGATCAATCTTATATACCTATATGTATTAATCTAAACTGATCCGATGATGAAAATATGTAATATAACCATTGTTAAATTTAAACAATAAAAGAATTGGAAAAAAAAAAAAAAAAAGAAACTGGGCATAGTTTTGCACGCCTGTAATCCCAGCCATGGATTTACGTGAATTCCTGTTCCAGAGTCGTAATTATGACTAAACAAATGTTTCCCCTCTGAGAGGGTTATCAGATCTTCCTCATGATGGTGAAAAGGGGAAACAGCTCCAAAGTCCCAAAGTAAAGCCATGGTGGCACGAAAATAGAGCGCGTGGCTGTGCATGACGGTCACATGGGCTGGGTTCCCTGCTTGGCATCACACTGACGCTGAGGCACTGAGCTGCCGCTTAGCGGGTCCACAGGAAGCCTGGAGCCCTGTGCACCCGTGGTGTGGTCTTTACTTCCCTGCAAGGGGCGTGCGACTCCAGTGGAAGTTCCCTCAGTTCCCGGGAGGGGGCGTTGTAGGTGCTCACGCCCTCGTCATTTCCTGCGTGGCCTGCAGCTCACTGTCGTCCCATTCTTCCTCTTCCTCCCCCAGCCAGAGTCCCGCAGGTCACCAGGCCCTTCCTCTTTACTAGGCAGCGTGTCCTCTGAGGCCCCCACCGCCACCACCATCATCATCAATGTCTTTTCAGGCCCCAGCTGCACAGGGTCCCCCGAAAGCCCAGAAAGCACAGCGGCTGCCCAGGCTTTGGATTCAGCAGGCTGTGCGGATTTGAGAAGCTGTGTCTCTACGGAGGCTCTGGTGAGCCTGGTGATGCCAGCAGTCTAGACCTCCAGGCACGCTTGGGGAACCAGCAGCCTGCCTTGTTTTCTCTGGCACAGAGGCTCCTCTTGGGCTCATGGTGTCTCCACCCTGTCATGAGGAAGAGCTGCACAGATGTGCTGGTGCTGGGGCAGCTGCTTCCCACTAGGGATCCAGACCCCCGTGTTGGGTTTGTTTATCTACCAATGCTCAAGGTTTGGAAGGAGGGTTCTAGCAATTAACTGGGCAACACATATGGCCTCAGAAACAGAGATGGTGCCTGTGTCAGCGGCTGGCTGGCGCTTGTCGGGGCTCCAGGAGCCAGGTCACAGAGCTCGATGGGTCACAACAGTGCCAACTTCCAGTCTGTAGTGTGTCAGGGACAGCACAGGCCAAAAGGGCTGAGCCCTCCATGGCCCGAGGCTGGCTGGGCTCCGTCAGGGCGAGCAGGCTAAGCCCAAGTGAAGACGCCTTGCACGTGTGATGGCCACCCACAGAAAAGCCACGGGGACAGTCGCCGGGAGCGCTTTGATCCTGAGTGTGTCGCCGACTTTCTGGGGGTGTCACAGGCAAGATGCGGGAGCTGCACAGATAATGTGCTGAGCAAGGGGGTGAAATGAGTGGGTCCTCGGCACCAGCACGTCACCTCTGCATTCCATTCGCATTGTCTGTGGGGTCCCAGAAGGGAGCACAGGGTGGGTGCCCTCGGAGCCTGGGCAGGTACGGTTCCTGGGTGTGTGTGTGTGTGTGCAGCCTTCGCAACTGTGAGAAGTGGCCAGATGGTTGGAGCTCCCACCCCCCATTGGGCCTGCAGGGCTCCTCACACTAAGACTGGAGGTAGATGCTGGGAAGCACAGCTGGGGAGATGGGTGCCACGTTTGGCTTCCAGATGTTAGGATGCCCCAAACAGCTGACTTCATGTGGTCCCAGCTTGCCACATAGACGAGAAGGCAGGAGCTGGTGGGGATGAGAGAAGCATCTAAAGGGCTTGGTCCAACTTCTCCGTGACCGCAGCCTGGATCATTCAAAATGGTTAGACTGCAGGCGGAGAGAGGCTCCTCTGGGTAGGGACTGAGGTCAGGGCTGCAGCCTGTGTCCTCTTAGGAGCCAGCCTGTGATGGGATGGGTGGGAGCCTGGGGGCTCACTCTTTGGCTCCTCAGAGTCTACAGGCGCCTGTCCCTGCACCCAGGCAGGGTCTCATCTGCTCCTTTTTGGCCTAGTTCTGGGGCTGGGACCGGAGGCTGACCTAGACTTCGGGTTTTCCTCCCACCTCCCTTGCTGGGATGACAGCGAGCTGCTGAGGGCTTCACACTTGGTTGAGGAGTCACCACAATAATTACCAGCTCATTAGCAGAGGATTTCACAGAGGGCCTCGTGCGCGCCTCTCCGGAATCGCTGAGACAGGTGTAAAAGCGCATCTGGGCAGGCCGTGGCCCCTTCCAAGAGCTGCTGGGAATGGAAGGACAGGCGTTAATTAAACCAGGCTGAGCAGCGAAGGGGACCAGTGACCTTCTAATTGGAACACGGTGACCGTCCACACAAGGGGGGCGAGGCCTGCCAGTTTCAGGCAAAGCACAAAATGTAGACTTCACGGCTCCTCCGACACCTTAGCGAGGACTCTGACCTACAGCCAAGGTCCTCCGGTACTTACCTGTTTGGGCAAGAATGCGCATAGGTCATCCGGTACCCCAGGCTTAGGGATTAATTTTGCTAATGAAAGTTAGCGGGGTTGAGATGGATAGGAAACAATCAGCACGAGCACAAAGGAGATGGAGAAAAGTACAAGCGAGCCCCAGCTGCAGGAAAGGGTGGTCCCGGGGTTGCACGGACGTTTTTGATCCCAGGAAACTCACTGTCAGACAAAAACGTCCCCCAGAAGTCCCTTAGCCACTGTAAGGGGGTGGGCTTAGGACGGAGTCAGCTAGAGACACAGAAAACTGCACACGCCCAGTTGGGAGTTGCAAGGACGGCACAGCGACAAGGACCCGAAGCTGGGCGGTGGGCGCCAGGGAGCTTCCTGCCTCCACGTCTTTCTAGGGAGCAGGGAAGCAGCGCTGCTTGCCGAGCCCACTCCGGGAAACCCAGGGCTGGTCTTCTTAGTCCCGGCAACTGTTCTCTTAACTTCCTTCCTTTCTCTGAGACTTTTTTTTTTTTTTTTTTTTTTTTGGTGGAACCAGGGCTCGAACTCAGGACCTTGCACTAGCCAGGCAGGCATTTGTGCCCCTGAGCTATCTCCCTGGCCCTGAGATTTCATTTTTTGGCTTTATGACTCAGAACGCTTGAGTTCATGCAATCTGTACAGAGCCAACTGTTTCATGAGGTCCAGCCTGTACCCGCGCCATGGAGACTCACACCGCACAGACTGGCCCGCATGAGGCAGCCTTCTGAATGGGTAGCAGATCTCTAAACTTCAAACACACGTGACCAAGTCCAGGCCTGGTGGCACGTGCCTGTAATCCCAGCTCTGGGGAAGCTGAAAACAGGAGGATCACTATGAATCTGAGCTGCGTAGTGATATCAAATTCATAAAAAATAAATAAAAACTAAAATGTAAGCGTGCACCATACTTTATTTTTCCATGTCACACACCACACCTCAGCACCCCACCCCTTCAAGCCAGCGCACTGTGCTGTCACATTCCCCCTCCTGTCTGCCGCGAGTCTGGCACTGGGGGAAATGAAGAGAAATATCCTGGCGGCTTGAGAGTGGGCCTCCCCAAAGAGTAGCAAGTGTGGCCGAAGCCCTGGGGCTGGGGAGTGGCTTGCAAAGCCATCTGTGGACAGCTGGGCAGGACTTCGGAGCATCCACTGACCACAGAGTCCTCGACCCTTGAGAGAACCCTCCCAGCAGGTACATCGATGCCTTGATAATAACGAGCTTCCATCCTCAGCAGCCGTGCCTGCCAGCCACTTCCTGTGTGAACTGTTGCTCCAAGCAGCCCCAGGAGGAATCTTCATTCCTGACTTGCAAGCAAGGAAGCAGAGGTGTGGGGAGTCAGAAGACCTGGGATTTGAACCCTGGTCCCTCTGGCTCCAGATCCCATGTGTCCATCATGATCATGAACTTGGGCCTTCAGGTGGAGGTTCTGCTGGAAGTACAAGCGGTGAGATTGGGAGGGACGTTAGGCCTGGGGAGGCTTTGGTGTCCAAGCAGATGGCGGGAAGACGAAGGGACCTGGCCTCAGCCTCCGGGGATGCCAACTGCCTGGCCACGGCTCCACTCCGTGCAGGCAGCCTGGGTTCCACCAGCTGTGCAGCTCCGAGGTTCCCGAACAGTGCCAGGAAGTTACCATGTTAAAAGGGATTATTTTTTATCACTCTGTGTTCTGGGCCCTGGCGAATGCTGCAAACAAAGGCAGGTTGAGTAGGATTGTCTGTGTAGGGGCCAGGGTGGAGGCACAGCTTGAAGGGTGTGTGTGTGTGTGTGTGTAAGTTCCTGTCTGATGCTCAGCTGGGTGACAGGCACCAGGTGGGTGTAGGCCTTTCTACCCAGGAGGTGTCCACAGGAGTTTGCAGCGTCACCTACCTGGAGAAACGCAGCAAGAGGAATTGGAACCAGGGAAGCTCAGGCACTGGGAGAGGCCTGCAGAGCCCATGCCTGGCTGGGACCTAAAAGAAACCTGCTGCGGAGTCTGCGGGCAGCCCCACCAGGTGCCCGCCTGGGGTAGAGAGTGGACACCCAACCTGTGGGAACGCCCCGTGCCCTTCGGGACACGTACACCCCTTGGGAACTAAAGCAGTTTTTAAGCTTCTGGCTGAAGTTAACACAGCTGAACTCCTTGTGCAAGGAGCACCCAGATAAATATATATAAACCAGCCCTTCCAAGTGGTGACCATACCTGCTTTTGTCCCTTACAAAAACGAGATCTTACAGTGTTCTGAGAGGTTGGTGGTGAGCGGAGTCGGGAAATGTGGAGGTGAGGCATACTGTCTGGGACACTCATGCCTTTAGGACGCTCGTACCCTCTGGGACACTTGCACTGTCTGGGACCCTCCCTCTGTCAAGCAATCTTGGTGATTCTGTCACTGTCCCTGGACCCCGGCCTTGTGCAGGCTAAAACCTCCAAATGCTGAGCACATCTGTCCCATCCTCCAAGACTAAGGGTTCCTTTGGGGCACTGGGTTGGGGTTCATCTTGGGGTGCTGGGACCTGCAGGGGCAGCAGGTAAAGCCCTGGGGAGAGATGACCAATGTGGACACTGCCTGGTCACTAAACTGGACCATCCTGCATTTCCTCTGGTCTCAGGCCACAGCCTTGGCCACTCATCAGTCACCAGGATGCTTTACCAATGCAGGAGTCCCACCCCGAGGTTCTAATGGCCCCACTCAGTTCACTGTGTCTTGGGGCCCTGGAGGTGGCATGCAGGGTTACATAATCTGCATACGTATGAGGCTTCCAGCAGTAGACAGGCCATGCCAGGCTCACACGAGGCAGAAGCTGAGTGGTGTCGTAGCTACCAAGATGGCCCATCCAGCCCAGACCCAGGGCACAGGGCGCCTCTCTCAGCTCTGATGACAGCCCAGGCCCCACTGGACTGGTGGTTGTCATGGTGAATGGTGCAGCCAGGGTGAAAAGAAGGAAAGCGAAAGCCGTGTGTCTGCAGGAAAGCCTTCAATATTCCTACACCTCTGTGCCTTGGTCTATAAAGTGGAAGTAACAACAATAATACTGAACCCACAGGTCTCCTGGTAGTGCAAACGAAACACAGCTCTTAGCTATTTGCCATGGTAATAGATGCTTCTTACATGCTCGGGAAAATATCATCACCAGCGCGACATGTGATCACAGCTGGAGGGTTGTGGAGTCCCTGGAGAAGTAGCAAGTGACATCACCCATTATGGTTTGAGCTCCGTGGGCTTCTGTGTTCTGGACACGTGTGGGGAGGGGCTGAAGCTGGAGATAGATGGCACACCTGAAGGTGGAGCGGGCCCAGCCCTGAGAGCATGGAGTGTGCCAGGCGAGCCACGTGAGAAGCTGTTCCAGCCCCGAGAGCAGAGTGAGGTGACCCAGCCTGAGTACACAGAGCGTGAGAGGTGAGCTAGTTGTTAGGCAGAGGGCATCAGCCTGCCAAGCCCATGGAGAAATATGCTGTAATCATTGGGTGGTTCGGAGGGGGCTGACCTCAGCTCTCTGCATTTTCCTTCTTGCCTTCATTTCCTCACAGCCCTCCCGCCAGGAGTTTCTCAAGAGCTACCCTAGATGTGGCAGCAGAAACGACTCCAGGACCTTCTGTGGCTGTGACCATGAAAGCCGGTCCCTGGCCTGCAGGACTGTGACCCAGGTCTGCATCTACTTATAACCTGGAGTGAGGGATGGCAGGGTGGGAGAGCCTGTGCGGGCCTTCTTGAATCTGGCAGATAGGAGGCAGGGGAACTGCTCTCCAGGAAAATAATTCTCTCTGTCACCAGGATGACATGCAGTGGATTTACGCCAGCAGCCAGGATCCTATATAAACTTGTGAAATAAAAAGGAAAACTTCCTGACGGATGAACATTTCAGTTAAAAACAGTTCTAAGCAATCTGTCCTCTTAGGCCTTGATAAAATGAAGGCAAAGGTGGATTAAGGATGGGGACAGATGAATAGGACTGCTAGGGTCACCTGCTCACAGTCCAAGCCTTGGGGATGCTTAGGCCCAGCCACATGGTAGCCTCTGGACCGATGTCCAGCATTTGCTGGATAGCGTTGCAATTTCCTGGGGTCATGCCACTGTTTATATCGTAGCACTGACATTTTATAGAACTTTATTGTTTTAACTTTTTAAGCTTTTATTTGTTTATATATTTATTTGGTACAGGGTCTTGGTACACAGCTGTCTTAGTTACTGCTCTCTCATTGTTGGGACAAATACCCGACAGCCAAAACGAAGGAAGGAAAGGTTTATTTAGCTCATAGTTTGTGGAGGTTCCAGTCCATATTTGGCTGGCCCAAGGCTGAGTGGAACAGGGCGGGGAGCATCCAGGTCATGGCGACGGAACAGCAACAATCGTGACAGAGGCAGCCAACCAAACAGGGCAGCAGAGCGACAGTGCTAGTCTGTCTCTCTGTCTCTCCTTATATTACATTCAGGCTCTCTGCCTCAGCCTATTCGCCTTAGGCTACACTCATAATTCCAGAAGTACTCAGACTCATAATCTCATCAGTACTAAAACACATAACCCCAGGGATCATGAATCAAGTCTCAAACTCTAGAAGTTCCTGACCATGATTGCATGAGGCTTTAGGGGGACAACTAGATACAAGCCATAACAACAGCTGAGACTCATAGTGATCTTCCCATCTCAGCCTCCCCAGTGCTGGGGTTACAGATGTGAGCACCACACCAGGTTTTGAGCCTGGGGTTCTGGGGTCCAGCATGGCATGCGGTGCAGGGGACTCAAACCAGGTCCTTGTGCTTGCCAGGAAGGCACTTAGACCGCTGAGCTATCTCCCCAGCCCTTTACAGAACTTTAAAGGATTGCGGTTCTTGGGTCTGATATTCACATGTCCCTGTACATGACACCCATGTAGTATTGTTCCCATATAGCAGACGTGTTATAGGCAATATGTTTATTTCTTCCTTTTAAACTATCCCCTCATTTTGTTTCCATGTCTATTTCTGCCTCAAATGATTCAAAAGACTGTGACCTTATTTCCATCTTCAGGGGTAAATCCTGATTGGACAGTCCCAGTCCTTTCCAATGATTGGCTTAAAAGAGGGCATGTGACTCAATTTTGGCCAATGAGAAGTAGGAGGAATAGGAGGAAGTTGCCAGATCTCTCCTAGAGAGTTGCCTTTGCTTCTAGGGAAGAATCAGCATGCAAATTGCTGAGTCAGGAAGTGATGGCTAGATTAAAAGCTGTTGCTCCGGACTTGCTACTGAGCTGATGGCAATCCGTGGAGGTGACAGTGGAGCAATGGAGAGGACAGGGTCCTGAGTGACCTGTGGAGCAGCTGAGTGCACTGCATGCTACCCTGCCTGTAGCCTTCTGGTTATAAGGAGGACTAATTTTCATGGGTATTCTGTAATCCTGAGGTTAAGTGAATGGCTTATGGTCACCTGTGGGGGGTTGTAGGGACCAGACGGAAACTGCATTTCCCCTCTCCCAGATCAGCTGTCTATGTTCCTCTTTCTCAGCATTTGCTGTCATTGAATTAAATGTTTATATCTTATTCTTCCTCAGACTGGTTAATAAACTAATAGCCAATAACCATCCCACCCTGGAGCAAAAGTAGAGCTAGTATACTTTCTTTCTTTCTGTTCTAGAAATCGAACTCAGGACCTTGCACTTGCCAGGCAGGTACTGGGCCACCAATCTATCTCCTGGCCTAGATGAGCTCTTGCCTTCACTGGAACCCAACCCGGGTGCCACCTGTGGATTAATGCTGAGGTCCTGGCTGTCCCCCAGGCTGCAGGTGCTCTCGCCTGCTCTACCATCGTGCCTGGAGCATCCCTTCTGCATCTTTTCTTGCCTCGGCATTGTACTTGGGCCTTCCAATCCTCTACCCTGGGCAGAGCCTGCCCCTCTTTGCTCCTGGCTACTGCAGCATCTTCATGCCCTGACCCTCTCCTAACGCTGCCTTCTGCTTGGTGAGTTTACTCAGAGGTTACGTCAGGATTTTTTAAATCCACAGAGCACTGACTTGAACAACGAGGGAATTTGTTTCCCATTATTTGCATTTCCTTTTCTGGAAAAAATTGCCCGATACACACGATTTAAGGTCAAAAGGGCTATTTTGGCTCACAATTTCAGGGCCTTCAGTCCATGCCAATCCCAGGAGGAAATGTCATGGTGGAAGGGGGTGGCAGAAAGCTGCCCCCCTCATGGCAGCCAGGAGGCAGAGCAAGAGACCAGAGAGGGAGGAAAGGACACAGGACACAGACCAGGCTAGGCCTGCAGCGACCTACTTCCTCTGACTACACTCCAGTTCTTCACACCATGCTCAGTTTTGAACTCAGGGGGCCCATGATCCAATTACCTTCCCAAATCCGTTCCTCTGGACAAATGAGGCATTTGGGGAGTGTCGTTGATCCAAACCAGAACATTCGCTCACTTAGGAAGTTCAGAGGTTGGCAATCTCCAAGCTGGCTCGGGCCCTCTGTCCGCATCATGGACGCTGGCTCCTTCCTTCCTAGGGTGTCCCTGGCCAGGCTGTGTAAACGGACTGTACTTTACTTGTCGTTTAATGGTGGATGCCTTTCCCTCAAACATCAAGCTATCACACAGTGAGATCCAGAAGCGAGAACAGAGGGAAAAATCCTCTCGTTTTCAGAGGGGATAATTTCTGTAAAACACCATTCATTAGGGGCCCGGTGAGATAGCTCAGCGGTCTAAAGCTCCTGCTTAGGCAAGCTTAGGCAACCTCCGGGACTGTGGTTCAATCCCCAGCACCTCATGCTGTGCCAGCCCCACTTCCAGGGCAGGCTGAGTGGCCATACCATAAATAAATAAAGTTAAAAAAAAAAAAAAAAAAAAAAAGAACACAAACACTACTCATTAGGACTGACTAGATAGTTCAGTGGACTAAAGGGCCTGCTTAGGCAGAGCGTGGGAGGGGGGTTGGGGTTTGATCCCTGGCACCACAAGCTGCGCCAGCCCCATCCCTGGGCATGCTGAGACAGTGACTGAGACTGGGCATGGTGCCAGGATATCAGTGTGGACTCTCTGGCTCTAGGCTGTCCAATCAAATCACAGTGCAAACCACAGATATAATTTAATCACTTTCATAGCCATGTTTAAAAAGTGGAAAGAAGTGGGCAAAATTGATAAGTTCCTGCTTTGCCCAGTGTATCCACAAGATTATTTCAACACCTGATCAATACATAAATTGTTAGTGAGATCTTTTATATTTTCTACATCATTAAGTTTTTGGAACCCAGTGTGTATTTTATACTTACAACACTTCACAACTCAGTCACTAAATTTTTATTTATTAGAAATATTTGTTTTCTTTTTAGATTTCATAAATATGCATTAAACATGCGTTCACATAGCCATATTATCCCAAACACGTTCAAAATTTTCCAGTAACCAAATCAAGTAACATCTATCTCCATCTGCTTATTCCAAACAAATTCAAAAATTCCCAATAACTTACTCCAGTGATGGTGCTTGCATTTACACTTAAACTAATTAAGGTCAAATGGAATCAAGTCTTCATTTCCTCAGTCTTACTGCTACATTTCAAATGCTCAGAAACCACACGTGGCCCTGGCTACCATGTCTCACAGTGTGGTTCTGGAGCCTGGACCCTTAGGCTCATTTTTGTCAGCCCCCTCCCCCTGCACAGTGGCCCCTCTGTTTAGGAGACGCACAAATTTGACTACCACAAGGCTCAATAAGTTTGTTATTTGAATTTGTGGCTGGATGAGGCAGCAGCATTAGAGAGTGGGGTTCAACCTGAATCATGGTCACACTCCCAGTACCCCTGTGTCACCTGGAAGTTTTCCCACACAACCTGGCATGGCTTTGGTCCTCAGGACCCTGCTATGTCCACTGTCATCCCAGCGTGGGCATGCCAACTTCTGGGACCATGGCAGGAAAGCCTGGTCATTAACTATTCATGCCCATTTGCCCAGGAGCCACCCTGCAGGAAGACAAGCCATGAAGGTGTCTGGGGGAGACACAGCCAGAGACTCCAGCTCTGTGGGGGCCCTCCACAGCTTCAGTACTGATCCCCATTAAGAAATGATGCCCAGGCAGCACACTGGGGAAGGTGGTATAGGGTGAGGCGACGGGCTCAGGTGAGAAAGAGGACGGCGCTGTCCTTGCCCACATGAGAGCCACAGCAAATAGTGTTTTTCCTTTTTAATTTAGGAAAAGGCACCAGCTAATTACTCAGCATGCAGATCACTGGACCCGCGTTTCTTTAGTAAGTGCTTTTAGGGAGCATAGAATCAACACCGTAGAACCATAGACTTGCAGAGCAGACACCTCCAGATGCCCAGCCTGGGAACCAGGGAGCTGGGAGCCCAGGCTGGGCCGGAGCAGCCATGCTGGGCCCAGGAGGCAGTAACCATGCCATCAGCACCCTCGTTCTGACCCGAGGGGTGGTGGGGAGCTCCAGACAGCACCACAAGCCAAGCTGAAGCCAGACAGCTGCCAGCAAGGCAGGGTAAGATGAGGTCCAGGCTCAGGGAGCCTGAGGGCCAGAGCCACAGAGAAAGATGCTCCCTCTCTGGAGCTGAGAGCAAGATCCAGACAGTCAGACCGGGCTTTATGGTTTCAGCAGCAACCACATGACAATATAATAACTTTGGCGTGGCAGCCAGACCTTGTTCACCGAGGAGCTTTCCCTGCACCTCCTTTTAAGGAGAAAGCTATCTACATGCTCAATAAACAACGCTTGGGAACACTTCACTGGAGATGTCCGAGTGGCTGCGAAGTACATGAAACAGGCCTCGCAGTTGTTAGCGATCAGGGAAATGAAATTTCAGCTGTGGTGAAATTCCACCATGTACTACAAGGACGGCTCAAGGCGGTATGGCATCCACACTGGTGGCTGCGTGGAGCAGCACTGGTGGGAATGCGAAATGGGATCCACATTTTGGGAAACTGAGTTACTTAGAAAGTGAACACACATGCATCTGTCTTATAATCCAGGAATTTCCTTCTCTGAAGAAAGGACAACACTTGCCCACAGAAAGATCTGCGTATGAATGTTCGCAAGGGACTTTAGGCACAAGGGCTCCAGCTGAGAGCAGCCCAGACATCTATCAGAAGGAAGAAGGACCCCACTGTGGGACGCCGAGGCGAGAGGAGCGCAGTTCTCAGCCCAGCCTGGGCACTCGGTGAGTGACTGGGACGCTACTGCAAAATTAAAAATTTAAATGGTTGAGGATGCAGTGCTGTGTGAAGGACCTGGGTTCCTCCCCAGAACTGCAAAGGTATTTATGTTTATGTCTACACACACACACACACACACACACACACACACACACGTATAATTTTATATATATATATATATATATATATATATATATATATATATATATATTACTTTCACATAATGAAATGCTTTCAGCGATTTACAGTGAGCAGTACAACATCTGGGTGGTGGTGGGGGTGGCAGGACCACCAGGCTCACGCGAAGGCAGCATGGAGTGGAATTTGTGCACCTGGTGCAGGCAGGCAGAGAGCAGTAAGACCATCTGCTCTGAGCAAAGAGAAGTGTGTCCCTCCTTAGGGGTGGGAAGAAGGCAGGGGACGTTAGTCGAGAAGATTTTAATGAACATCTGTGGTCCAAGTTCCCTGCCTGTCTTGTGCCCCAGTGGGCAGAGTCCTTGAAGTGTCTGGTGTAAATTACCGGGAGTCTCCAGATGTCCCCAGGACCTGCAAAAGTCTGGGCTCTATTTTGTCTCCTTCACAACATCCTGTGTGACAACTTCAGCATTGGGCTGGGTTTTCTGCAGAGAGCAGCGCCTGTGCCAGCAAGCAGGCTGGGTGTGTGTGTGCAGAGTCCGGTCCAGTTCAAACTTTACACACAGTACATGGAACAGGATACGTGAACCTCACAGACGTCATCTATGCCACAGAAGCCAGGTGCAAGAGGTTGTATCCTTTCTATGTAATCTAAGAAGAGTGAAAATTAACATATGCGATTGAAATTTGAATATGGTTAGGCTGGGGAAGACGATGTGGAAAGATGTGAGGGAATCTTTCAAGATGCTAGAACCTTCCAGTCAGGCACAGTGGTACAAGTGTGAAACTCCTGTTCTTCAGAGGCTGACACAGGAGGATGGCTGGGAGATAGGGGCCAGCCTGGGCAATAAAGTGAGACCCTTTTCCAAAAAGCTATAAAAACTGAAAAGGTAAAAAAAAAAAAAAAAGAAAAAGAAAAAAAAAGAAAAAGCCAGGTGTGGTGGCTCACGCCTGTAATCCCAGCACTCGGGAGGCTGAGGCAGGAGGATCGGTGCGAGTTCGAGACCAGCCTGGGCTACAAAAGTGAGCTCAAGGCCAGCCTCAACTGCATAGCGAGACCCTGTCTCAAAAAGACAAAAAACAAACAAACAAAAAACTGAAAAGGAGCACCAAATAGTAAAGCTCTTTATCTTGTTTTGGGTAGTAGTTCTAGTGGGTGTAGTTATTCATCAAAACCTGTCAAGCTGAATACCTGAGATAGTTGCATTCTACCGTGTGTGAATTATGGACCTATTTACAAAATAATAAGCCATAGGAAACTGGCGTCTGTACAGCTGGAGTGGGAAATTGAAATCTCGCAGAACGCTACCTCACCGCTACTCCTATGGCAGACATTGCCAATTGATTTCAGCACTCTGTACCCGTGAGCTTCATGAGACTTTAAAAAATACATTGTAGTGTAGCTCCCCAGGCAGGCAGAAGCAATCCGCCAACCTATTAGGTGATGCCTGCTGCTGTGACCCTCAATCTGTATCTCCAGTTAATTGAAGCCTGCGGGAACTCGTCTCCGTAGAGATAATAATCCCATGGCACTGCCTGTGAGCATTGGGTACCATGTCTCAGTAATGAGGAAGTGACTAAGACAATTTCATCTGGTCTGGGTTTCAGATGATTGACCAGGTTGGGGAGATAGCTCGGAGGTCTAAGCACCTGACTGGCAAGCACAAGGACCTGGTTTCAATCCCCAGGACTGCTTGCTGTGCCATCCCTGGAATCCTGGGCACATTGTGCTCACCCAGAAATTGGATGTGCTGGCCCATGCCTGTAATCCCAGCTGGGGAGGCTGGGACAGGAGAATTGATGAGTCTGAACTGTGTATCGAGACCTTGTATCAAAAAAAAAAAAAAAAAGATTATCCAAATTATTATTATTATTATGGCCATTAAAGCAACATACACTTGGTCAAGAGAAACCAGAACACCAGAAAGGTCTACAGTGAAAGGCTGTCTACTACCAGCCCTCTCTCAGGTCCAGCTCCCTTCCACAGGGGTTCCCCTTCTAGGGGCATCCCACTTGCCATTTTCTAATCTTTCATCAGTCTTGGTGGTGGAGGCCAAGGGATTAGCGTGTTGGCCCTAGGCTTCGCCATCTGCTCTGTTAAAACAGTGAGTGCAATGGCTCCAGAACTGTTGGGGGCGGGGAATACTATATTCCTTACTTTTCTCAATTAAAGTAATTTGAGGATTTTTTTTTTTTTACATCCAGTAGAGCAGCCATTTTGGATTTTTGGTTTTGTGAAATAGGGTCTCACTATCTAGCTCAGCCAGGCCTTGGGCTGGCTGTGTAGTCCAGGCTGGCCTCAGACTTGCAGTGTCTCAGCCTCTCTGGTGTTGGGAGTCTAGGCATGAGCTACCAAGGTGCCCGGGTATCATGGTTTTTGACTGTCACTCTTCGCTAAGGTCCTTCAAAGCGTCACAAATGTCCCTGAAGAACAAAAGGGCTCCTCACCCTTTGGCTGCTGCAGGCCCCTCTTCTGCCATTTGCTCCCTCGTAGCTGGTGCAGGGAGCCCGTGGGGACGAGCCACTCTTCCTTGGCTTCCATAAGCGGCATGGAGATGCCCCTCGCTGGGGTTTCCCCGGTAAACAAGGCAGATGGCTGCCCCTGGCACTGTCACTCCTGTGCAGCTGCCTCTTCTGTGCTCCAATCACCGACCTGGCCGATCTTTCCACAATCCCTTCAGCTACAGGAGTGCCACGGCTGTGCTCCTGATGCTGGCCCCCAGGCCGTACCCTCAAGGGCTTTGCTCATTCAACATGGAAACTGCCCCAGGTTTCCATGGTGACAGCTATTTTTACCTGTGGTATTTATTTAAGACTACTACTTTCTTCTTTTTCCAAAATCTTTTTTGATTTTCTTCCTTTCCTAAAGAGTAATGAATTTAGCCATGTAAATTCTCATCACCAAGAGATGGTGTTAGTTTATCCGGAGCATCTTGAGATCCATCCCAAAGGCCTCCCTCAGGGAGCTCAGCATGTGGGAAGAGGAAGCAGAGAAAACGGAGAGTGAAGGGAGGTGTGCAAAGGCTTGGTGGCAGCTGCACAGGGTTGAAAGGAGACAGACATCAGGTGAAGCCAGCTCTAGGATGGGAGTCACACAGGAGAGGAAGAGGAGGTACTTTCCGTGGGGGCCAGGAAATGAGGACTGGGTGTGGTGGCGTGCGCCTGGAATCCCAGTTCTTGGGAGGCCGTAAACAGGCAGATCACTGGTACAGGCTCCAGGAGGCCACGGTGGAGTGCGCGAGCCTTCCCTGCCCCGACTGCCTTATCCATCCCTCATCCCAGATTTTCTTTCTGGCCTGCTTTCTTTTTTCCTGAAGATGTCCCCTAGAGTTTTGAGATCAATTCTCTCATTGTCTATCTGCCCCTGCTTAATCCATTCCAGAGAGAGGGCTTTGCTAGACTTATGGGGCTAGTTGGCAGTTACTTCCGTCAGCGCCTTAAGGTCCCAGTCATGGTGTTCTGGCTGCCATGCGTGGTGCTGAGAGGGTGGTGTTGAGCTAACTGCGGTCCTCTGTGGCTCATCCGTCTCTTCTTTCTGGCCTCTTTCAAGATCTCTTTTTCCTCAGTATTCTCTACTTTTTACTATGAGATGTCTGGGTCTGGCCATCTGGTAATTTATCCTGCTTGACATTCTTGTTGGAGCTTTCTAGCAAGGACAAGGATTCATACTTTTACTCTGAAAAATCCTTAGCTTTTACTTGTTCAAAACATTTCTTCTTCAAAAATTTTGCTTTGTAAGGCAGGAGCTTACTACCTAATTTAGGCTGACCTTGAACTCACTATGTAGCCGAGGCTGACCTTGAACTTGTGATCCTGCAGTGGTGACTGCAGCCGCCCAGCACCATCCAGTGGGCAGGCAGTTTGTGAAAAGCACGCCCGTGTCTGCCCACCTAATTCACTGGATCTGGTACCATGGGACTCTGGCTCTTCCCCAAAGTCAAAATGACCACAAAACATCAACATTTTGAGTCAATTCAGGGCATCAAGGCAGCCCCAACACTGCACTAACGACGCTCAGGAAAGAGGACCCCAGCGCTCTCTGAGGGAGAGGCAGGAACGACGGAGGAAGAGTGTTGGAAGTGAGGGGGAGATTTTGAAGGCATTAATGGCACTGTAACACAATTTTTAAAAAACCTAAACACATCTTGTGTTTTTCCATCGCAGTGCATACAGTGAGACTTGACCCAGGCAACTTCATGCCTAGGTGAATGAGCCACCCTGTGTGTCCGTAGCAGTGGGCACCACCAATGCAGATTCCTCTAAAGGAACACTCATTTTGGCATGGGGGGATGTGGGTCCAGGCACAGTTATGCCTCACAGCTACGGGAAGATTGCGAATGGCCTGAGCTTCACTTTCCTCCACTGGAAGGGATTCTGAGTCACCGTGTCTCGGGGTCAGCGTCTGCTAGGCAGGATCTCCCCTGCCCTTTTTCACCAGAGGTAACCCCTCCAAGGGCCACATTTTGCTAAGGCTAAGGCTCTCTCCACCCTCCACATGGCCCGCGCTCTGGTCACTTCCCTACAGGAAGCTCTGGACCGATTCTCTTTTACGATAACCTCCTGTGGCCAAGTGCCTTATTGGTCCTCATCTACCCTCAGAGCCTGGTGCTCTTACTGATTTTCTAAATCAGTTATTTTCAATTCCCTTATTTTATTTTCTTGTAGACTATGCTATCAGGATTGTGTGCTAGTGTGTATGTGTGTGCATGGGTACCATGTCAAAATATCTTTTAGCTAAAAGGCTTCAGGATGTTTAAGTTATGGCTTTCTTTTTTAACTATTTTATTTTATTTTAATTTTTTTTCTTGTTTCAGAACTTTTGTTTGTTTGTTTATTTATTTATTTTTATGGCTGGCTCAACCTGCCCTGAGGGCAGGGCTTGAGCAGCATGTGGTGCCGGGGATCGAACCGCGGTCCCTGAAGCCGCCCAAGCTTTCCCAAGCAGGCGCTTTAGACCACTGAGCCATCCTGCCGGGCTCCAAGTTATGGCTTTCTTTAGGCATTCCAGTTTTATTTTTGTTGGCTTGTCTTCAGGTATATTTATTATGTTCTCCCTAATTGCATTAATATCTTTGTATTTTTCCTTTGTCTTGTGTTGATTATGCTAACAATTTGATTGTGAGCCTTCTGTTTTTCTGTTTCTTGGAGCTTGTGATATATTTATTAATTCTTTAATGGTATGGTCTTGTTTTGATCTTCAATTTTTTTTCTGAGTTCTGAAAGAACTATTTTGCTGTCAGTCCATTGATTGGCCAACTCACCTTTCAGTTCCTGTTTTATTAGATTCACGGTCTCACTAGAAGCCGCGCTCCTGGCGGTCGCTTCTGCTCCTGAGTCTTGTTGCTGAGCATGCTCTTCAGCTATCTTTTGTCTTCTTTTTTGTTATTATGGTATGTTGTCATGGTTGCCATGGCATTCCTGTTGACTGGGTCATGTTGAATGTGGAAAGCTATATCCACAGGCTGTATTTCTTTGAGAAGTTTCCTGTTTTATGTTAGAATCTTTGATGGAGAACATCCTTCCAATGATTAGGAGAGACTTGAAATAGAAATATTATGTTATTTTCAGGCACATAAGGGTATATAGCATTCCTGGAGGCCACACAAGCAGAGCTGGATCATTCAGAGAGAGAGAGACAGACAGACAGAGAGAGACAGAGAGACAGAGACAGAGACAGAGAAATGAACTGTAATCCACTGCCTCCAGGGCACTGTCCAAACAGGTTTTTCATGAGATGATTTAATTGCTGGACTTAAAGCATGTAGACGCGAAGCCCAAGAGTTCCCAGTGACTTAGATGGAGTCACTATGACAAGCCTGCAGTTCCCTGGGGACTGTGGAACCCAGGTGGCCTTGACTGTCCCATGGGGAAACGGTCCTCAGGAAGCAGTTGTATAAAGCAGACATCTGGATCAACACGGAAGAACTGCGTGTCTATGGAATGGGGTGTGGCCAGAAGGCTGTCCCAGGACCCTGGGCCTCGCTGTCCACAGGAGGCGGCCCCAGGGGATGCTGAAGCAGTGTGACAGTCCATGCAGCCTCTGCATGTCCTCCAGTGTCTCTTGTCCTCTCTACTCCTTGTCCTCTGAGAGCCTCAGGTATGGATGAGTCTTCTCCAAGCCCTTGCTTTTATGAGAAATAATCTCCACAGTGTTACCCTTCATTCTCCCAGCCTCCATTCAAGAAGAATAGGAAAAGACGAGGTCAACTTCCTCCAGAGAAGTGAGGGGGAGACCTCAGGCATTCTTTGCCTCACTGGAGCCACAGACGGGAGGAAGGACGCACACTCCATCAGCTCCTGAGCCAAGTTTTCCTCTGTCATTGCTTTCCAGTCACCCTCTTTTGCCACAGACGTGACACACAAGACACGGTGTATGCGTGGCTGTGTGGAGAATGTTGGAAGCATGTTTTCCATGATCCCAGCATGTGTTGCCTCCAACCCGTCTGACCTGAGCACACAGTGGTCCATACCCAAGCAGTACATGAACCAAACACTCCAAGAAGACACCATCATCTTCGGAGACACTTGAGACGATGAAGTGATTCAGCATCTGAAGTCATGAAGGAAAGATTGTCCCCCACTAAGCACTGTGTGGGAGTTGGCTTTTCTTCACAGGGACAAAATACCTGAAGAAAACAATGTAAACCAGGAAAGGTTTGTGTAAGGGGTCTCAGTTGGTGGCTAAGGGGCCTGAGATGAGGTGGAAACATGGCAGAAGGCATGGAAGAGGCGATCTGCTCACCTTATGGCAGCCAGGAAGCAGAGAGGGGGACGGCCCAGAGGGGAGGTCAGGCCCCTCCAGTGTGTGTCCCATGACCCTCGATTCAAATAGGCCACATGTCCTGATGCCATCACCTCCCCACAATGCCAGCAACTTGAGATTGCATCACTGAATTAATCCATTTGATGAAGTGAGAGCCCTCATGACCCAAAAGCCCCCCGGGGGTCAACCAGGCCTTTACCATACATTTTGGGGGACATTTCCAGTCCAGACCATAACACTTCTTTTCCTGGGGCCCTCCCTGTGAGAGCCTTCCTGAGGCCTCTGGTGTTCCCTCAGCAAGTGCCATTCTTACTAGCTCAGGACAGTTTACAAAGGTGCTCCCTGCACTCCCTCGAGTGACACTCCCTAGGCCTATGAGCCTGGTCTTGACCCTTCTCATAAGCTAACAAAAACTAGCACCCCATTCCCACCCAGCCCATACAGTGTGGAGCACACCCTGCACTTTGGGGGCTCCCCCAGCTCCTTGGAGTTCACCTTGGGGCTCCCAGCTTCCTCACCCATGCATTCCTGTACTCTCCTGAGTCCTCCTCATGGGCACTGATCAAGATCCCAGCTGGCCTCACCTGGCTGCTCCCATCTCAGGGATGCAGGCTCAGTTTGCTCAGTCCAGGTTTTAGCCTAAAGCTACATTTTTTCTTCCCAACTCTTAAGTTTCTCCCAAATCATCCCAGCTAAATATAATGCAGATGCCCCTCGGCACACCTTGCCAACTTTGCAGGTGATTCATAGAACCTCCATCTGGGTGCCCAGGGACACATAGGTGCCACACAGTTAAAAATACCTGCTGCACTGGAAAGTGGCACAGCAGGATTAATGAGCTCCCTGGCTCCTTCTGAGGCTTGCAAGAGCGTGGGCTGGGCCTGGCCGTGGCAGGTCGGCTGTGGATGGCCTCTGGGTCCCAGCTCCACTGCCAAATTGGCGCAGTCACCCGAGCTGCCCAACACCCACAGGGCAGCCTGGCGGGCAGACGAATGTGGTGATGGGCTGGTGGCCAGAGCAGTGGGAGTGAGCCCCACAGCACTGCCCCCTCCTCTGACTGCCTAGAGCCATGGGCTCAGCCAGGGATTTACTGTAGGGCCTCTGGGGATGGGGGTGGGGGTGTGGTAGGAAAAAGATTAATATTTAAAGCTCCCAGAGCTGTGTCTTACATGGAAGTATTTGCCATTACAGTTGTTTATGTCCCTGATTCATACGGAAAACCCCTACAGGAGCAAGTATGGGACCAGGGGGTCCAAAAAGCGTGGGAATTGATAGGGCAACTCTCCCGGAGCTCAGTGGTGCTGCTTGTGCCAGGGAGGTGAGGGCTCTGGCTTTTGCCCTAGTATCAGTCATCTTGCTGGGGGTGTTCCCAGGGCATTGAGGGTGCTGTGGTGAAGTTTTGCAGATGGAGCAGCTGGGAGCTAGGGGCTGTGGGGGCAGGGTGGGGGGAGCACCAGCCAGGTCCAGAGCAGCTCGTGCGAGGGCTGAGCCAGCAGCCAGCGCATTGAGAAACGCAGGTGATCAGATCAGCTGAGATGGAGCTGCTTACCCACAGCCGGGCCCTGTTGTCTGTCTGTCCCCAGGGCAGGCAGAAGCCAGGCGGGTGTCTGCTCTTTCCTTCTGCATTAGATCTGTTTTTTCCACGCATGAGGCAAAGTCCACAACCAGGGAAGAAGCCCCTCATTACAGGGTGACTCTTTCCTACTCGTCCAGGCAGCTCCCTCCGTCTTCAGCCTCAGCTTCAGAGCTGCGCTCCGGGTGGTTCAAGGGTCGGTTGCCCTGGCCCCTGGCCCAAAGAAGCCTTGCTGACACCAGAGTCTGCCTTGAACCCATCGCCGGGAAGCCCCCCAGACCGAGTCCCCAACTCCCATGGCTTCTGGATGTTGTGCCCCCCTCCCCAAGTTCCCTACAGATTCTCCGTTTACCGGCACAGGGCACGCACATACACACACACGCAGCGCAGCGCAGCTCAGGCCTTTCTCCCCAGCGACTTCCTCCCAGCAGCAGCGGCGACAGCAGGAGGGCTGATGGGGTGGCAGTTCTCAGCCTTGCCTTGGGCCCACAGAGGAAGGATCAGAGCCAGGGGGTGGGCCAGGAGCAGGAGAAGCTTGAGGGGCACTTGCTAACCCCTGTGGCAGAGAAGAGCAGGTTCTGTTTTATGAGCAAGGTGCTTCAACTCAGTCTGTAAATATTTAAGTTCCCACAGTGCGCCAAGACGTGCTGGCACTCCAGGCAGTGAAGTGTCCCTGTCCTCAGGGCCTTCACACACTGGGGCATCCTGAATCCAGCACCCGCCCGTGTTTAAGAGAGAAGTTCCTAGCTGGGCGTGGTGGCGCACGCCTGTAATCCCAGCACTCGGGAGGCTGAGACAGGAGGATTGGTGCAAGTTCGAGACCAGCCTGAGCTACAAAAGTGAGCTCAAGGCCAGCCTCAACTGCATAGTGAGACCCTGTCTTAAAGAGACAAAAAAAAAAAAAAAAAAAAAGAGAGAGAGAAGTTCCTGGGTTTCGGAAGCTAGGGCACTTGGGCTCAAATTCTGACCTGGTCATATACTAACTTTATCACTGCGGTCAAGTTGCTCTCTTTCTATTTTGGTGACCTTATTTGTAAAATGGGAGTATTAATTAATTTCTGACCATTGTGAAAATGAAATGAATATTAATGTATGGAAGCCACTCCATGGTGTTGATAAGTCAAGGCACGTTTCTGTTAATTAGTTGTAACTGGATCTTCATAATCACTAGCTCTACCTCCTCTTAACTCAAAGATCTGCAGGAAGTCGTGAGAGACTTCTCAGGAGAAGGTGGACAGCTGCGGGGGGATTATATTGGCCAGCGGCAGGGTGTACAATATTTGACTGGTAGAAGAGCAAGAGTTTCTCCCTTGGGCATGGTGAAGCATTCGTGGACTCCAGCAAGCAGCACCTGGGGCCCTGACCTCCGGTTTGGTTGGCAGCTGCCGTGTCTGAACAGAACCCAACCTCCTTAGCCAGAGTAGCTGGCATCAGACCCAATCTGTGCAAGTAAAATGCTTGGTAGGGAGTTTTGGCACAGGGAGCGCAAGAGCTGGAGTCTGTCTTCAGAGGTGCAGTTGGAGGGTAAACCAGCGGCCCAGCTCCACACGCAAGGAGAAATAAGGGATGCAGGAATCGGCAGAGGGCAAAGGTGAAGAGAAAGGGACAGGCCATTGGGACAGGCCTCGCACTTCTCTGGCCGTCTGCTGGGCCAGCGGGTCTGTGTGGAACTCTTTATGGGGTGGAGGGAGCAGAAGGAGGGTGTTACAGTTTGTGGATCTGTGCCCCCCGCCCCAAGCCTCATTCGGTCACTGGGCGGCTGCGGGAGTTCATGACTGATTACTGTGGGTGTGGGTACTGCACCTGCGCTGGGGCAGGGAATCTGCATGACAGTGTAAGGAGGGGAGAGGCTGCCAGCTGCCACTCCCTTTGCTCTCTGCTCTTTGCTGCCACCGTGAACAGTTGCCCTGGGCCCTGTGCCACTCTGCCTTGGAGGCAGCCGAGTATGACCTGAAAACTCTACTAACTGTCAGCTAAATAAACCTTTCCTTCCTGCTTTTTAGGTGTTGGACTTTTGTCCCAGCAACGAGAGAAGAGGAGCCCAGACAGAGGGCAAGGTAGGTACCCGGCATGGATCCGTGATTAAAGCTGACCTCTACCGAATACGATAGATTTGACACACAGTGCACGAAGGCTTTAAAATCTAACAGAGGAGAAAAGAGAGTGAGATTTCACACATCGACTGCGCCTGCCTCTCTCGCTTCCCCGCCTGCTCCTCAGCCACCTTCCCATCCGGCCCTGTCTCTGGTCTGCGCTCCAGTAGTCTTTGGTGCCCTTCCAGTCCACTCACTGAGGTCGGGTTCCTCCTGAGCAGGAAAGGATGAGGCAGCCATCTTTGTGCACAGTGGGGAGCAGGAGGAGGGGCTGTGTGTGTGCTCCACACCCCAGCTCTGCTTGGGGTGACCTGGGCTGGTGGCACTGTCACTGACCTCCCGGGTGTCTCGTGTTTTGTAATTCAGGGCTCTCCAGACTTGACTAGACGTTATTGAATTCTGTGGTCCTCTTGGTAAGAACACTGGGGGTGCCCCGGCTCCACACCAGTCTCCCCACACGCAAGGGCTATAGCAGTTCTCTCTCTAGTTAGCCAATGTCCTCTTCCCTTACAAGAGCTGCCCAGGTGGCTCCCAATGGCCTCTCTGTAGCCCCCTGCTTGGGTGGCACCAGCTGGGGTCAGGACCTTGGCAGCACGTCCCAGCGCAGGATATGCACACACGCATCCTCCCTCGTGCTTCCTGCTCGCGGCAGTGCTGGCCGCATCCCACAAAGCGACTGCTTTTCTCTCTCCCTGCTCTCCTCTTTGTCCTTGTCCTCATCTTTGTGGTTTGACCTCTTGTGAGCTGTTGTTTATATGCCCTTGTGATTATGAATGGCTGAGCTCTTTGGCGCTGGTCTTTGGAAAATTCCTCCCAGGCAAAAACAAGAAGCATGAAGTCGGCCCTGCTCCTCTCACCAAAGAGCTGTGGTGGCCTTGGCCTGGGCAGTGTGGCAAGCAGAGAGAGTAAACAGGCCAGGTGATGCTGCACACGGCTTCTGGAGGGTAGCCATGCGATCAAGGTAGCCGTGCAAGGCTTTCAGCAGAAGTCTAGGTGACGTGAACGCTGTGGACACCCCCAAGAGGGACCCTGCAGACTTTGGTTGCAACAACACAATGCTCAAGTCCACAAAGGAAGCTCCTGGCTCTCCCCAGTCTAACGTGAGACTGAAGAGGAGCATTCACAGGAGCCAGAGAATGGGGAGAGGCCAGAGCGGCAGCCGGAGCTGTGCCTTCCGAGGACAGCTGAGGACACACCCACTGAAGTTAGGGTTTGCCTGCCACAGGGCCTTTTAGAACCAATCTCTAAATGAGTTGCTCTTGGGTATTTCCAAAGGCCTCTGTCACCACCTGTGAAGGGCCCTTCCAAGCCGGACCTCAGGCTGCGGCTTGGACGGCTGTGGCTGAGTAGCCTCTTGTCTGTAGCACAAGGTGGCTATGTGCTTCCAGATGGCCTCTCTCTCCACTATAGGCAGCGGTGTTGCCACACTTTCCAGAAGGCCATACCGGATCTCACGAAGGTTACAAAGTGCGACCCAGGCCACACAGCTGCCACAGGTGGGCTGTGGTGTGGACAGGGCTCCTGGCCACTGCATCACTGAGGCTTCTATGTCCTTTTCATTACCTGGTATTCAGAGGCCTTGAGCTCTTCTTTCAGTTATTCATAAAATATATTTTATGGCCACTGTACAATGATTGGTCCATATCATATGCATATATCAAAATGTCACACACTACCTCATCAACTGCATGATTTTTACATGCCAAGGATTTAAAAAAAAATATATATATATATAGGGAGATAGAAATATTAGGTGCCCTGATTGGATCGTTGTTTAAACCTCTAAATATTGTACTGTACCACACAAATAAGTACAATTAAAGCAACTGTCCATATTAATATGATATGTATAGCATAATATATAATAGGTAATAATTTTAAAAGCAGGGGCTGGGGAGATAGCTCAATGAAATAAGCACTTGCCTGGCAAGAACAAGGCCCTGAGTTCAATTCCCAGTATCAAAAAAAAAAAAATAAAATAAAATAAAAAACCAAAGGACTCCTTTAGGGTCCCCCCCTGGCCCTGTATTGAGGCCTGGCCTCTAGGGAGACACTGTGTAGACTTTTCTGCTGTCCCACTGTGCAGATACCAGGGTCTTTCCTCTGAGGACAGAGCCAGGGCCCATGCCTAAGATCCTCCAGCTGCAGAGGGGCTGCGTCACGATGAGACTCTGAGGGCCACAGGTGCCCCCCGCACATCTCCTGCTTACTACTAGGGTCTCAAAATGTCTTGTGTAAAATGAGCGGCTCCTGCTTCCACCTCTGCCATCTCAGTCAGGACCAAGAAGGGCTCTAGGGAGACAGGCAGGGAGCCAGCCAGACCCTTGGGGTATCGTGAGTCACCTCTCTTCTCCCCACCTCGGCCCACCCTTCTCCAGGTGCCTGTACCTCCCTCTGCCCTGCTAGCATCTAGGGAGAACCATGCACAGGCTAGCTCCTCCCTCGGATGCCTTGAGCACCTCGACATGCCGATGCACCCTTCTCTCTCTCTCTCTCTCTCTCTCTCTCTCTCTCTCTCTCTCTCTCACACACACACACACACACACACACACACACACACACACGTCTCTGTGCTTGGCAGAATCAGCATCATGTTATGAATATATATATTTTTGTCCATTAAACATTATATTGCAAACACTTTCCCACATAATTAAATAGTCCTTCAAAACATGGACGAGTTTAGTATGATTTCTTTATCCATCCCTATGGCCACGCATGTCCAGTATTTTCAGCTACTATTTCAATGGACATCCTTTGGAAACATCCCTCGGGGTTAAATGCTCAGCAAGAGCCACCACAGAGAAGGCTGGGATGATTTCAGAATACTCGATGAACGCTATCAAGTGACTTCGTGGAATGATGGTACCAGCCTGCAGCTCCAGAAGAGAGAAAAGAGTTCAAAGGCTGGCAATGTGGCTCAGTAGTACGGAGACCTCCTGCTTGGCATATCTCGGCACTGTGTTCTGCCCCAGGAGGAGGGAGGGAGGGAAGGAGGGAAGGAGGGAGGGAGGGAAGGAGGGAGGGAAGGAGGCAGGGAGGCATTACTGTCACTTACCAGGTGACAGTAGTCTCTTGGTATTGCTTTCCCCTGCATTTCCTAACGTGGGAAGCTGAACATCTTTTGTAAGCTCGATGTACCTTGCTCAAGCCCTTTTGTGGCTTGCCCCCTCACGCCCTTCACTTACCTGTCCGTTTCTTTTTTTTTTTTTCTTTGTTACTCTGCTTACCTATTTTTATTTTTTTTAAATTTTATTATTTTATTTTATTTTTTTCTTGTTTCAGAACTTTTGTTTGTTTATTTATTTATTTTTATGGCCAGCTCAGCCTCCCCTGAGGGCAGGGCTGGTGCAGCATGTGGTGCCAGGGATTGAACCACAGGCTCTGCAGCCACCTAAGCTTTCCTAAGCAGGTGCTTTAGACCACTGAGCCATCCTGTGGCCCATTTTTTTAAAAATGTTTTTTAGAACATTAATTAATTAATTAATTAATTAATTAATTAAATTTATTTATATTGTGGCTGGCTCAGCCGGCCCTGGGGGTGGGGCTGGCGCAGCATGTGGCACCAGGGATTGGACTGCAGTCCCTGTGATTGCCTAAACTTGCCTAAGCAGGTACTTTAGACTGCTGAGCTATCTTGCTGGCCCCATATATTTTAATTTTCCTCATGTGCTTTGACATCTAAACATAAAATCTTGGCACTGGGAGTGTGTAGCTTGCCTGTGGGGGGTGCACCTAGCACGCGGAGTTCTGGGGTCAGCCTGGGCCACGTAGCAGGATTTCATCTCTTTAAAACGTATCGCAAAAGAAGTAGGCAGGAATGAAGCGACTCTGGCTTATGGAAATAACACCAGATGGCATTTTAATACATAGGAAGAAATTAATAGAATTAATAGGAATAACAACTACCTAGGCAAGATGGTACACACCTGTGATACCAGAATCTGGGAGGCTGATGCAGGAGGATCGCCATGAGTTTGAGGCCAGCCTGGTCTACATAATGAGTTCAAAGCCAGCCTCAACTGCATAGTGAGATCCTGTGACAAAATAAAATAAAGAAAGAGAAAGTCTAAGAATATTCATAAAACAAGCTCCACAAACACATACGTGTTCTGCTTTCTGCTCTGAGCTTCTTTAAAATACAAAAAGCCCTATCTATAAAGTGATGGCTATAGCAGTACACCGCCTCACTTGTAACACATCCAGGCCAAAGAGGTACAGCTACCAAGGCCCATGGAAGTGCTGGCAGGAAGTAGAGCTACGCAGGGAGAAAGCATTTACATCTCACTGGAATTAAATGAATAAATGTGAGGAGCTTCACTGGAAGCCACTCAGCACATAATAAGAAACTAACTCAAAAATAGAGTTTATACTTAGTAACGTATTTTGAAACTATCATATTGTCATTTCTTATTAAAAGTAATTAAAAAAGTAAATAAAAATAGAATTTAAAATCACTATAGGAATTGGAATATTATACTAGAAAATACTCCTTCTGTAAAAGAATGCAGTCCTCTGTTTTCTGTTCTCTCTCTCAGTGGGTGGGGGCAGAGAGAGAGAGAGAGAGAGAGAGAGAGAGAAAGAGAGAGAGAGAGAGAGAGAGAGAGAGAGAGAGAGAGAGAGAGAGAGAGAAAGAAATGAGCCATATGGAAAATAAAAGCCCAAACCGCAGCTGAAAGCCTGATACACTAACAATAACAATAAATGTGAATAGCCAACCCAGCTAAAAGCTCAGGGACTGCCATGTTTGTTTTCTTAAAAGCCTCCTCCCTCCTGTATGTTCTTCACAAGAGACGCACTTCGGATTCAAACATGAAGCAGCCTGAAGGTACAAGTTGGAAAGAGAGCCACCGTGCACACTGCAATCCTAAGGGAGCTGGAGTAGATCTATGAGCACCAGAAAAAGATGTTTTGAAACCAACAGGCTCCTAGAGCCGAGTGGGGAATCTTCACCATGGCAGGAGGGGCAGCCCACCTGGAGAGACAATTCCACCTGCGTGCATCTAGCAGCGACCTTAGATGCTGTGGCAAAAGCTCATGGGAAGGAAGAGAGAAGTAGAACACTACATAGGTCAATGTCTGGACACTTCAGGACCTTCACCGTTGTAACCCTGCACAGATGACCGAGGACAGCTAGGACATGAGCACTGTCGAAAGCCGCCAGACCCAAGGGGCGCCGGCCGAGAAGGCCACCGGAGCGCGCTGTTCTCAAGCCCGCCAGGATTGCTGCCCAGGCCGACCCCAGATGACCCTGCGAATCAAGCCCCAGTGCAGCGAGATCACCTGGCAGGAGCACTCCCCCGTGCCTGCCGACTGCCGTCGGCCACGCAGGAGACACAAAATGACATCATCCTCTGGGCCTCGCTCTCCGCATGGACCCCCCCAGGGCTCTCAGGGCCTCGCGAGCCCTATCTCCTGGGCCATTCCCCACATCACATCTTGGATTCCCCTAATGTAGACCTGACCACACCCCAGCACCCTGGGCACTTGCACCACGGTCTTCCGTCTTCCCCTCTTGCTCTGCTTTCTATTCCTCCTTTTACTTTTATAACCATGCTCTGCCTTTGTCGCATCCCAGAAAGCAGTGTTGGAAGCCCTCGTGAGGGCGGCCTTTTGTGTCCTTTGCTCTCTCTCCTCCTTAGACCAATCACTTCACTGCCAGTATGTCTCCTGATTCCCCAGCTGCCTAGAGATCCTTGTAAGACAGAACGCTTTCTTCTTCACTGCTGGCCTCCGGTACCAGGGTATGTGCCCAAGAGTACAGCGGTGGCCCCCTGGAACCTGAAGAGTCAGCCCAAAGAAGGTAGACCTGCGTGGGACAATGGGGAGCAGAGCGCAGGCTTCAGACCATGAGTCTGACCAGCTGTAGGACTTTGGCAATTCACTTAACATCCCTGAGCCCTGGGTTGTGAACCTTGAAATTGGGGTGAGGGAATAAGGCTACCTCCTAGGAAGGGAGGTGACAGCTACACTGTCATTAAGGCAGCAGATGGAGCGCTGGCTGCTCCTGGTCACCCTCATAAGCCTCTGTGACTCAGTGTCATTTTGAGGAGGAGAGGCAGAGTCATCCTGCAGCATCTGCAGGCCCATGTGATGCTGCAGGGCCTGCTAGTAAACACAGCTATTTGGAGCCCCAAAGGCCAGGACAGTGGGCTGATAGCAACTCACCCTGAATTAACTGAGACCCCTTAACCAGGCATGGCTTGAAGTGCGGCACTCATTAATTAACCGAAGGAGCCCTCCTGCAAATGTCGCTGGGAGATGGCTCGTTCCAATCGCTTCTCTTCTGATGAATACACAGAAACCAGGCCAGCTGCGGGAGGCTTGAGCTGAACCACAGAGAGGAGAAGCAGGTTGCTAGGGCGACGGTGGGTGGCCTGGGCAGAGATCTGAACCCAGACGAGGGCCTTGATCATGAAGCTAGTTAAGGGAGTTGTGCAGATTCGTGCCCTATGTGTTCTCTGCAGAGTCCTAGCACCTCTAAGGCACCTTGCTCTACGGCGGCAACTGGTAGGACTGGAGAGCCGTGGCACTTTCCAGGCCTGGCCAGAGAGTTTCTGGCTGTGACAAGGGCTCCATGAACCAGGTGACCTCAGGTGAGACTTTTCCTTAGAACTCCTTACCTGAACGGAGAAGTGAGGCACCTTTGCCGGCTCCCCTGGGTGAGAGGTGAGGGCTCTAGGCTCGGCAGCCTTCGCCGCAGCCTCTTGGCCCACAGCGCCCCCCTCAGCCCGAGTAGCAGCTCTGGGCGGCCCAGTTCTGGGTGTGCTTTCGGATAGTTGTGCCTGGAAGCCCAGCCCAGGACTGATTTCTGTCCCTCTTCTATTTGCCGCCATAAATTCCTTCACTAGAACAGATTCTGTGCTCTGCAACCGTATGTCTGCATTGCCACGTGCTGGTCCCCTCTTGCGGAGCTGGTCAGTTCGTGTCTGTAGGAGGGGAGTGAAGCTCAAGGAAGCCAAGAGTTGCTCAAGCCGGAGCTTCGCGAGTGGCGAAGCAAGAAGCTGACTATAGCTCTAACGTGAAAGCCTGCGACTCCCTTGATTTGCTGTTTCTTACTATTTGGTGGCTTCTGCTTTTGTTTTCCATAGGTGGGCTCTGCTGCAGCCCCGACCTATCATTTTGGAGAGAGCTTTGTTTTCAGAGGCATCTGTTTTCCTCTTCCTGTCTCCAGCCTCCCAGCAGTGATTCTGGGACTTCAGAGCCAGAAACAATGCCTTCTTCTTTAGCTTTGGCCCACGATCTATGAAGCCTTGTTTAAAGGGGGAAAAGAAACTCCTAGAGCTGTTGGCTGAAGACTCCGGTGGGCTGAGGCTGTGCTAGCCAGGAAACCGGCCCTTCTGTTGTACAGTGAAGTGGGCCAGGCGTGAGAGTATATTCTTCATTCACCAGAAGTTCAAAATAAATGCTCCTGACTGACAGGCAGGTCTGTTCCGAGCGGTGGCATGGGGACCCAGGCCTCCTCTATCGTGTCCTTCCTTCAGATTCCATAGGCAACTTCCTCTAAATCAGTGATGGCGAGCATTTTGGAGCCCAAGTGCCTACACTGCAACCCCAAATCCACTTATTTATTACAAAGTACCACTCTGTAATCAAACTGAATGCAGTAAGTTTAGGGAAAAAAAATACATACATTAAATATCTTTTGTCTTAAAATAAAAGAGCTTTCAGTAATACACATGACCATTGGGAAGGTAAAAGTTTGCATTAGGCACACAGTTGTGTACTGTTCTCCCCTGCTCGGCCCCTGGGGTTGCTGGGCCCTCGAGCCCACACAGAGACCCTGCTGTGGCAGGTGCCAAAGCCCTGCCTCCACTGCTCTAAATCAAGCCAGCGGACGATGCAGCAGCCTCACAGGGGAGGCTTTTGGAGCCAAGCTTGAGGTGACGCCTGTCCCTTCTGCCCACCCACGGGTGAGACCTCAACTTCAAGGTCACAGAGAATCTTGAGGGCTGTAGGGCAATAGAAATGCCAGGAATATTGGGAAATGAAACTCAGCTCCAGCCCAGGAAGAGGGGAGAGGGGAACCAGTGATCAAAACCCAGAGTCGCCTGGGCCAAGCTGGTGTCGCAGAAGCCTCCGGTGGGCCAGCGCCAGCCCTAGCTCTCTCCCCTCTGCTACCTGGTGATCTGTCAATAGCAGTGTGCTGGAAGTTGTGTGGGCCCGGACCGCTGACTCATCCCCGGCTTTGTGACTCTGTGACACAGCTTTGTCACTGTTCCCAGCCCCAGTTCCCACCTCCGTAGAGCGAAAGGGAGGGATTCCAACTACCGTCGCTCTAGCGCTCAAGGACATTTTGACTATGCTAGGTGCCTTGACTATTCCATCTTGAACAAGGGCTTTCAAATTGTTTTCTTTTTTTCTCCAAGACAGTGATCTCCTGGAAGCCCAGTACATCAGACAGGTAGAGGGCTGCTCTTCCTGGTGAAGCGGAGGGGCTGGGAGCCCTGCCTCTCCTGCTGGCTCTAAGCCTGTCCCCTCTGCTAGGGTGCCCCTCATGTGTCTTCCTGGATCTGAGGTCTCCATAAAGCATGCCCGGAAGAGCACTGTGTGAGCCATGTGGGGCCCCCAGACGTGACTGCTCGGGTCTCTGCACAGCACAGGCAGCTCCTGCCTTCTCCCTTGTGCCTTCCTCCACTGAGCTTATGGAGCACCTACTGAGGGACCAGGAAGCACTGTGGCTCCGGGCGGTGTCAGGCTCGGGTCTAAATCTTAAACCTTCCACTTACTGTCCCAGGGACTGGGCTTCGAGCGCATTCTTAATTTCAGCTCTCTCCTCTTTGAAAGCAGGGAAGCATGCACACGAGCTTGCTGCACCCTCTCCACACATTTTTCCTGGTGAGTGTCTGTCTCCTAGGGCTTTACCACTCTGAGCAAATATCTGAGGAAAGTGCGTTAAGGCAGGCAAGGTTGATTTGGGCTCACGGTTCCGGAGGTTCCAGCCCTTGGTCTCTTGGTGCCGTCAGCCCTAGGCCTGATGTAACACCATGGTGGCAGGAGGATATGATGGAAGGAAAGATGCTGTGCTCTCGTGGCTGTGGAGAAGCTGTGGAGAGAGGAAAAGACCAGAGAGGAACTCGAAGGACCAGGGACCAGATGCAGTCCCTATGGTCACACACCCCTCACCTCCCTTCAACTAAGCCCAACCTTCTAAGTTTCCATCTTCTCCAAGAAGGCCATCACATTTTACTCTCATAAATGGACTCATCTACTGGCGAACTGAGCGCCTATAGGATCCAACTGTCTCTGGAAACATCCTCAGACACACCCGGAAGGGTGTTTCCTAATTCTCTAGGCATTTCTCCAACCAATCAAGTTGACCATTCATTATCGCCCCCTCCCCCGCCCGCATTCCCACCACCCCTCCCCACTCCTGTTCGGATGTCAGCTACTTTTGTCTGTTTTGTTCGCTGGTGCAATGCTGGCACCTGTTTCCATGCCTGGCATGAAATCACAATTGCCCCATAAATTGTGATAACCTTGCAGTGCTTAGCCTGGGCCCAGCACCCAGTGGGCATTTAGTACATGTTAACTATGATCACTTGTATGAAGCATGGTGAGAGAGAAGAGACTGTGTAGGGTTGAGAATCACCAGGCATTGCTGCTGCCTCTGTTGTCTTTAAGTCTGGAGGGGAGGCAGGTGTGGAGGTCAGGGAAGCCTAGAGTATTATGAAGGGATAGGACAGAAAGATGTCACCGCTCCCCTGGGGGCTGCAGGTGCTTGGAGCTGGCCTCTGTGAGCTGTGACCTGCTAGATGGGCAGGAGGGGAGCAAGATACAGAAGACCAGGGCCCCCAGGAAAAGGAGAGCGCCTGCATGAGGCCAGGCAGGCAGGACAGAGCTTCTGGGGACCGGAGGAAGGGACCCAGTTAGTGATGGGGATAAGGACAGAAAGCAGCTGGAGACCTCCTGGTCCCCCAGAGGGCCGAGCCTCCCGGGCAGGCCAGCGATGCGATGGGGGTTTCTGTTCACAGGAGCCCCTGGCTGAGACAACAGTGGAGGAAGTCTCCCACCTGCTCCAAGTTCTGTCCACCCGCCCTTCTCTCTCTGCCATTTGTTTCCGCCTCAGACAACCTCTTCTCTGCCTCTTCCTTTCCCCCTTCATCCTCTTTCCTTTTCTTTCTTTGCAGTCCTGGGGCTTTAACCCCAGGGAACAACGCATCACAACCCCAGCTCCTCCACCTTTCTGGATTTTTGAGATGTCTCACCGATAGGTTTTGTTTTGAGATAGGGTCTCACTAAGTGGGGCAGCTTGGCCTCTAACTTAAGATCCTCTTTCGTGAGCCTCCCAAGTAGCTGGGACTCCAGGCGTGCATCACCTGTGTGCGGTTTGCAGTTTGTTCTTTTTGATATTTATTGAGTTTGGGTGCCTGATTTTGAAACTGCAGGTCTTTCCAACTGCTGGTGAAAGAGCTCTCATCCCAAAGAGAGAGAAATGCTCTTTTCCTGCAGCTGCAGAAAAGCAAGAGCTCTTCCAGGTGCTGAAGCTGACGTTGGCAACTCAGTCCCCCAGGAAGTGTTTCCTAAGCTATCTGGATTTCGGAAACAGTCTGCCCTGGAACTGTGACTTCTAGGCTCCAGAGCGCATGTGTTTCCGATTGACTGCTCTGGTAGATATGGTTTGATGTGACATTTTGATTTTTCTAAAAGCAATAGATATTTGTGAGGTTTCTTTCTTAAGCTTAGAGAACATTAACCCTTCTTTTTAACATATATAAACAAATCTTCCCTTTGTGATTCTTCTACAAATGGACGTTGGTGACTGCAGCTTTTGGATGGAGATGTGTGGGAGGGTTTGCCAAGGCCCCAAGAGTGCAGGAAGCGCTGCTGGGGATAAGCCAGCCAGGGAGGGGCATAGCCAAGGAGATTTTTGAGGTAGGGGTGAGAGACAGACTGGAAGTGCTGGCAGCTGTGGAGGGCGGGGCTCTTGGGTGGAGCCAAGCAAGAAGTGAGACATCTAAGAAATCTGGATGTCCTAAATCAGTGAGATCAGGAGGCTCAGAGGCTGAAGCTGAAAGGCCACTGTGTCCCTACAGTTTAGAAGAAATAGCAGGGTGCAGGGTGATTGGTGCCTTGGTGACTGGGGTTTTCCTCTGGGGGTTCCTGATGATGGACCAGAACATGACTGAGCAGAGGCCACAGCATGAGCCAGCTTTGCCGGAGCCCTGCACATCCACTCGGGAGGCTCAGAGCCAGCCTGTGGTGGGGCAGGGTGGATTTCACAGGACCTGGGAATGGTGGGAGGTGAGGTCTTTGGGGACAGCACTGAGCATAAGATTCTGTTTGACAGGCTAAATATACAGCAGAGGCTGGGGAGATAGCTAGGCAGTCTAAGTGCCTGCCTGGTAAGTGCAAGGACCCAGGTTTGATCCCCGGAACCCCATGCCCCACCAGCCCCACACCAAACTGGCCACCGAAACCAGGGGTGGTGGCACACGCCTATAATCTCAGCACTGGGGAAGCTGAGACAGAAGAATAATCAGTACAAGTCTAAGCTGCATAGCGAGAACCTATACCAAATAATTAACTAATTATTTAAGTAAATAAATAAACAAACAAACAACAGACCCTGCATAAAGCAAGGACTCTGACCCGGAGAAGGAAGCCCCACCATGATTCCCTAGCATCACTTCAAGCAGCGAAGACTTTATAACTTTCAGCTCCTCTCCTGTGTGACTCCCTTTCCAGCCAAGGAAAGCCAGATTTGCACCCCGCCGTGGTCGCACAGAACGCCTCACTTTTCATCAGTTGGCACGCCGCGGCGTCTCAGGTATCTCCCCTAACCCTTGGCGGCCCTCGAGTCCCACTCTCCTCTAACCAGTGCCCTCCCGGTCCCTTCCTCTGGCTGCCTTCAATTCTCACCTCTTTGCTGTAGCTGACCCTGAGTAGATGCTGTGGTTCGATCCTTCATTCTCATGGATCCTGCTCCTGCCCCCATGCCATTGGGCCCTCACAGAACTGACTTGCTGAAAACACAGGGTGAGGGGCCTTGAGCTCCCAGGTTTCTCAGGCTGGCCCTTCATCAGAGGCAGAGCAGAATTATCTGGCACTCTCCCTAACCCCCTGTCCAAGAGTCAGCTGTCTCCGTGTGAATGTGCCCTTGCTATCCTCCTCCACAGGCAGCAAGCCCAAGGTGGCCCCTGGTACGCGCCCCAAGGTGTGGCTGCATGCCGTGTCCTCACTCCCAGAGAAGATGCCCAGGGCTATCCTGCAGCCAGGTCTCAGGCTGGCTCTCTCTGCCTCCAGCTGGGCGACCCTGGACGAGTGACCTCCTTCGCAGGGTCTCTGTGTCCTCCTCAGTGTCCTCCCTGAGCACCTCCTTGTGGCAGGACAGGGTTGGTCTAAGTGTGGTTCACATGTGGCTTGGTGCATCTGAGCCCCCTGGACTGCAAGCGGAGCAGGCTGATGTCTGGGCTGCACCCCAGAATTTATGAATCAGCATCGTGAGGAGTAGGCTGGGAATCTGCGTGATGCCAGCTCCCCGCAGGGCTGCCTGCTCATTTGAGAACCCCAGGATCCCAGCACTTATAACAGGGATTGGGGCCTCTGCACCCCCACACTGAAGGCTTGTGTACAAACACACCCAAGCACAGCAAATGGCAATCAGCACAGAAACCAACGAACGAAATCAAGTGAGGGAAGGAGAGGCGAATTCCAGCTAGGAAAAACAGAAGGCAATGCGGAAGAAGCCGCTCTTGATCCGGGCCTCAGCAGAGAGGTAGGCTCTCAGGACACAGCCTGGCAAAGGACAGAGGGGGCCGCAAACAACTGTCCCTTCTTCGCTAGCCTTTGCTGCATAAAAGATATCTAGACATTTCCTAGTTTAAGCCTCCACTATTATCATGCTCCTGAATCCAGGGGGGCCAGACTAGGAGGTTCTGTGGATCGGGACCAGGTAGCGCTGGAGTGGGTTGGCCGTGTCACACCTGCGGTACTGGGCACTGTAGCCCAACCTGCGTGCTCATCCGGCAAGCTGGCCAGGGCTCCTAACCTGGTGGTGAGAGAGGGTCTTGGAAGGCCTCTTGGGGCTCAGGCTCAGGACCTCCATGCCATCGTTGCAGCCACATTCTGTGGGCCAGAGGGTGAGTGTTTTGGGGCAGGTGGGACTAAGGGGTGGAGACGTAGCTTCCGGGTCTTGCTGGCACCAGCTACAGAGGATGGTAGAATTTGGGACTCTGCCTGCCACAACCTCCCAGGTGGGACAATTTGGACATCTGCCTGGAGCCCCAGAGGGTAGGAGCCGGGGGACAGTGAGAGACCTAGAGGCCATGACTGGGCATGTCCAGAGCCTTGCTAACTGCTTCCTTCTCTCAATGGCTGACCTCCCAGAAGAGCGGCTGAAGCGGAGGCCACCAGCGTGGAGACAGTCCCCTGGGCCTCTCTTGCTGTACAGCCCAGGAATATTTCATCATATACAAAGTTAGGGCGCTGATGCCTGTGAAGTTTCGAAGATGCCTTGGAGTTGAGCTGGACAGTCATGCACATAACGAGCGGGACTGGCAACAGCTGGCTCTGGAGCCCTGCCCGAGGGCACGAGCCAGGGGGAAGGGAGCTGGACACACCCACAGGGCGGAAGTGGTGCTGACAGCAGCCCCCCGAGGTCCAGAGCTCCCCACTTTCTCGGGCTTCTTCATCCTTCCTTTCTGCAGAGGTCCAGCCTTCTGTGGGGCCCTTGCAGGGCATCTGGAAAGGAGCTGAGGGAGCTCAGCAGAGGCCAGCCCTTGCCCTCGGAGTTCCCAGTGCCTGGTATCTACTCCCCCAGACCGTGGAGGCTCCCAATCCACCAAAGTGCTGCTTTTATCTCCCTGCCCTAAACCAACGCAGGGCCAGGCACCAGGCAGCTAGGGACAGCCTTTCTGCCCCAGCCCGCTGGAGTTACTGAAGTTCCCTAAGCTGATCGCCCTACCCAGCTCTTAGGATTTGCTTTTGATTCCGGGATTAGTTAAGTGATGGGTTGCCTGCCAAGGAGGACATCTGCAAGTTTCATCTACCAGCGGCTCTGATGCCCAGGGTTACCCTCAACTGGAGACAGATGTGGATTAGGGTAGGCTGGGGCTTGCAACAGAACCTCTGCGATACTGGCTGGCTGCTTGGCTTCCTCTGATGGCCACGCCCACCTCTCTAAGGCCTGGGGGGCGGGTGGCGATCCTGAGGCTCTCAGGGAAGAGCAGACATTGTGGGGTGCAGCTCAGGTGGGGTTTGTGGAGGGGGAACCATTTGAGCCTGGGTTTCATTGACTTCCCCACTTGGCCGAGCCCCCTCCCCGCACCACGCCCTGTTTTCTTCCAAGGCTCCTCACACGGGAACATTTCGTCAACTATAGACGCCCATGCACGCGCCACTCCTGTTCACCTGCTCCTGCCTCGGGTGTTGCCACTGGTTCCCCTCCCTGGCACTGCAGGGGCAGAGTGTGGGCATTGCAGTGGAAGGGAGGATGAGGTCCACAGCCCCACACACTCACCAGGGCGGGGAGCATGCCTTCTGCACCCTGAAAGGGGCGATGAAGAGGGCCCCTCGGGCCCTGCCAGTCCTGTCCCCTCCTATGGTGGCTGTGGACCTGGGCAAGGGGCTGGGCTCAAAACCTCCTTCATTCTTTTCCGTGTCTTATGAGGGGTCTGGCGTGGAGCCGAGCTCCTGCCGGCAGGACACAACCTGATGGAGGTCGCAGCATTCTTGCAACTGCGACGAGAGTCCCTGTTTGTCCTACAAGGCCCAGTCTGATCGTTCCCAGTGTAGGTGGCAGCAGGCGTGGTGGGACCCTAATTGGGAGAAGATCTTGTGACCTCCAAGCCAATTAAATGATTTCTCGAGCTGGGAGCAGCTGGCAAAGAGAGCGCCTGGGATTGCTCTGGGAAGCAGGCGACTGCTTCCGCCCACGCCCGCGGAGGTGGGTCTGGCCACCTCCAGAGGTCTCCACTGCCGGTGCTGTTCCGCTCCAGAAAACTGGCCTCAGGAGGCGCAAGAAAGTGACACTGGCAACCTGGCTCTTGCAGCAGCTGCTATAATGAGGCAGGGCTGATGGGGCATTGGGCATTCAGGAAAGCAGCCGGCGGAAAGGAGGCGGTGCCTCAGATCTGCTCCCACTCCGCGTCGATGGTGTAGGAATTGGGGGTAGGGGGCTGATCTAAGTCAGGCTCCAGAGCTGCTCCAAATCTGGACCGTCAGAGTGCTTAGAGGATTGCCTGAATTTGCTCAAAAACTCACAAAGCTGTGCGTTTCAAAGGGTCTGCTTCCCTCTGTATGTTATCCCTAATTTCGAACACACAGACACAGTGTCCCCGCCCAACCTGAGCAGGCCTCTGTGTGGCCTGTGTGAACCCCTGTCCTGCCTGTGACTTCTGAGGCCCTCTGAGTCATCTTTTAAAGCAAGAGAAAGAAGAGAGAGATACCCGCACAATGGACACAGAGGCTGGAAGTGTCTGCTGAACATCCTGGGCCCAGCCCACCCTGACTCTCAGAGCCTCAACCTTAGGGTCCTCAAGCCCCACCCCCACGCTCAGGGAAGCGGCTGCCCCGGAAGTTAGGACGCCTGCACTTTCCACCCTTCATTCTGTAATGCAGACTGCGTCAGAGTCAGGAGGCCACATTGGAGGCTCTCCACACTTTCTCCTGACCACACCCGCACCCCACTTCCAGCGCAACCCCGTCCTCAGCTCTGGGTTGGTGGCTGCCACCTCACTGCCAGGTGGCACATTCAGAAGGCTCCCCTCTCCCACTCCAGGAGCGACTTGGAAATTCAGTGTCCACTGCCACCAGCCACCTGCCACTGTTCATGTACCACATCACCACAGAGAAGTACCCAGCACTTGGGCCTGAGCTCTGACCTTGTTCCCTCTGTGGCTGTGACCTCAGGGATGGCGTTGCCTGGGTTAGGCAAATCCTTGTGCCTCACGGAGTCCTGGGTCCTGGTCGGCAGGACGAGGCATGGGGGGAGAACTGGTGAGGGCTCACTTGGGAAACGGAAGCGTTCGCGTCCACCTGAGCGGGTTTCACTGGCAGCTCAGCAGCTCCCTGGACAGTGGGGGCTCATGACCTTAAGCTTCTGATTTCCCACAGGAGCCACAGCGGCGCTGACGCATAAACAACCAGGCATCATTTGCCGGATGCTATTACGCCCGCTCCTCGAGTGGGCAGAGCTGGGCCATTTCCCACACATTCTACGGAAATGATTTCTGGAGTCTGGAGTCTATAAAGTGAGGATAGCCATTCCTGTATCGCCTACTGCACAGAGATCTGACAGACACTCTGGAACATCCTCCTGCGCCAGGGAACAGCATCGATCTGAATGGAAGGGCTGTCGGCGGGGAGGTCAGTCTCCTCGGTGTTTGGGCTCAGTGAGGTTCCTCCCTATCTCCAGGCTCTCGGCTAAGCCTGAGGGACAGCGGCTGCCTGTTTGGTGTTTCTGCATCTCCACCTCACACAGAAGCTTTTGAGCTAAATTACAGAAGTTGGTGAGGTAGAACCGGCTACCCATTGAGGAATTCTGGGCCTTCAGCCAAGAGTTTCTCTTGTTAATTAGAAATAGACAAACCGGTCCCTCCCTTGGCTTCTGGATTGGCAAAGAGGCCCCAGTGCTGTGGGGAGAAGAGGTGAGAGGAGGTGGTCCCTGTCCCCCAGACCTTGAGTCCCTGAATTCGGTGCCTTAGGAAAGAACACCAGTGCAGAAAGCAAGCCAGCAGGGAGCACTTAGTGGATGCCAGCGAAGGGTGTGAGTGAATCGGAACCGACGTCAGACAGTTTTCTGATAGGTGCTTCATGCTCTGTGGAGAGAGAGGTTATGTGGAATTCCTCCTAGCTTGGGGACAGGCCGTGGGCCTGAGGGAAACTGGGACACAAATCGTAATGAGAGCCCCAGACTGTCCTCCAATGTCTTCCAGACCTTGTGTGCATCTGGACAGTACCCAGGTGTGGACCCTGCATGGGGCGATGGGCTCTTCGGTCTGTGTTAATCTACAACAGCTTTCCAGCCTGTGTGTCCCCGGTGATGCTGGCTTCTGGGGAAGATGATTGGTTTCTTTACAGAATGTTCTAGGTTGTGTGAGTTTGACTCTTCATGGGCTCAGCAAACTTGCTCACTCTTCAGGCCCAGCGGGATGGCTCAGTGGTCTAAAGCGCCTGCTTGGGAAAGCTTGGGTGGCTTTAGGGACCATGGTTCAATCCCCGGCACCACATGCTGCACCAGCCCTGCCCTCGGGGTGGGCTGAGCTGGCTAAAAAAATGAGTGAATAAACAAAGGTTCTGAAACAAGAAAAAAAAAATAATAAATAAAATAAAAAATTAAAAAAACAAAAACAAACAAAAAAACCCCAAACTTGCTCCCTCTTCATGAGAATTGGGATTCAGGGCCTCATTAGGTTTACTTTGGGGGCAAGAATGCTTCACAGATATTTTCAAAATCATCTTTTTTGTGTTAATAAATCTCAAATTCATGGTAGAAAATTTAATTTTTAATCTATATCATTAGTGTCACTCTGTGGTATAAATGTGTGTGCTTTCTATGCATTTATCTGACCAATTTTCCTATATTTGGTCATGAGGGCAATTTCCAGTTCTCATTCTTTACAAATATGACAAGCATCATGCATATAAAGCTTCATCTTTTTCTTTTTTAATTTTAATTTTTATTGCTTTCCCAATGTAGTACATAACGGTCACATTCCCTATGGGAATCGGTGCACAGGCAGCACCACCTCTTAATTCCTTTTAAGTAATTAATCCTTAACTCCCCTCCCCCACCTCCTGAATTTTATCTTTTCCCACATGAATCCACAGACATGTGCCACGTGCAGGACTTTGGGGACACACCAGTGTGATGTCACAGTTGTGTCAGGTCACGCACCAAGGCATGGGTGAGCCCACCCATGGAATCAAAATGTCACCAAGCCACAGTTGTAATGAGAGCATCGTGTATCTAATTTTAGCCTTCCTACCTGAACATTGAAGGAAGGTGGGTGCATGTTCATTAAATGTGTTCTTTATAGACAAATGTCACCTGTGTTTTCTTGTTGACATGTGGAGTCCTCTGTCTCTAGAGATCGGCCTCCTGTGTTGTCTCAAGCCCTGGGCTTGAGTGGGTGGAAGCCACTTGGAGCCAAGGGGAGGAGGCGTTTGGCACCGTGCATGGCACTGTCCTGGCAGAGGCCAGTGAGTGACTCGGTGCCCATTGGGGCATTTAGAAAATTATGTAATGAGAATTAGATAGAAAATAATTTTGTTTGTTTGCTTGTTTGTTTCTTTCTTTCTTTTGTACTTAAGACAGGGTCTACAGGGTCTCACTACACAGATCAGACTCATAGTGATTCTCCTGCTTTCAGCCTCCCAAGAGCTGGGATTACAGGTGTGTACCACCACATCCAGTCTCAATCGCCAGCTTGGCATGCCCTGGGGGTGAACCTGGTCCACCACACTTTCTTTTTTCTTTTTCTTTCTTTTTTCTGTCTCTTTGAGAGAGGATCTCACTATGCAGTTCAGGCTGGCCTTGAGCTCACTTTTGTAGCCCAGGCTGGTCTCAAACTCGCACTGATCCTCCTGCCTCAGCCTCCCGAGTGCTGGGATTACAGGCATGCACCACCATGCCTGACTTTTCCCTATTGTCACCTGAGTGGCTTCCCATTCAGCAGTCAGCGTGGCTCTGTTGTCCCCCACTACCAGACTACACTTGGCTCAAAATGGAGACATTGGGCCCAGCAGGATGGCTCAGTGGTCTAAAGCGCCTGCTTCGGAAAGCTTAGGTGGCTGGAGGGACCGCAGTCCGATACCCAGCACCACATGCTGTGCCAGCCCTGCCCTCAGGGCAGGCTGAGCCAGCCATAAAAATAAATAAATAAACAAACAAAAGTTCTGAAACAAGAAAAAAAATGGAGACATCCTTGTGCGTCTCTCCACCCAACTCCCAGGGTTGAGTCTGACACATAGAAGGTTCTGAAAAGATTCTTGACTCTATCTGTAAAAGACTGCAGTAGTTGGTGGGCTCTAAGGAGAGAACCAGAGACACAAATGCTGCTGACCTCAGGCCACTGTGGATGTAGGCGCCCAGGTGGGGTGTAGCCCAGTGGCACCCTTCACTGTGGGATGATTTTTATCTCCAGTCGTGTTCCACTCACTTTGTCATGGGCTAACTTTGAGGTGTAGCACTTCAGCTTGGAGAGGAGACAGACAGACAGACAGACAGGCAGGCAGGCAGGCGGAGAGCAGCCACAGGGGATGAGAGTGAAATCTGAGGGAGACCGCTGTGCTGCCCTTGGCACCAGGAGTGGTAAATGAGATTTGCAGTGGCGCAGCTGGAAGTGGGGTGCGGCTTGGAGAAGGCTCGGAGCTCAGGCTTAAAGGATTTATGATGCCCGGCCTGTTCCTCCCCACCCACCTGGACGCCTTAAATCATTTAAGCTCCCTTCCCAGAAAATGTTCTGAAAAGAAAGCAGCCCAGTGACAGGAAATCTGTTGAGGACACAGAGACAAAATAGGCAGTGACACCGGCTCTCCCTTCGCTTGCTCTGGCCCCCCTGTCTCAGGCCCTTCCAGACCCCAGGAACGGGGCACAGCTCCCCGCTGCAGCCCAGACCCCGTGCCCTGCCCCATCCATGCCCAGCCAGCATCTCACCTCACTCCACCATCGAGCTTTGCCCCTTCCAGGACATTTCGGAGATGCCCTTGTTTTTTATTTTTTGTGCTGGGCTCCCGCTTACGCAGCTGGCTCTGAGGTTCACCTGCGTTGCTCGGCATCTTCCCATCTTGCTCATGGTCGCCGCTGAGCAATCGTCCACTGTTAACACACTCTCCTCTCTCCCTCTTCTGTCTTTTAGAGACGGGGTCTCACTATGCAGCTTAGGCTGGCCTTGAGCTCAGCTTATAGCCCAGGCTGGTCTTGAGCTCACAACAATCCTTCTGCCTCAGCCTCCCGAGTGCCCCGTGCCATCGTGCCCAGGGAATCTCTTCCTCTGGCTCCCAGTTTTTCTTTGTCCCCCTCCTCAGAGTCCCTGTGTTCTTTTTCTGGGCTTTGCACTCTTCCTCCTGGGGTTAGGAAGTGAGGGCGGATTTTGTTCCCAGCCCTCATCCTCCTCACCTTTGCTTCCTGTGGCTGAGGTGCCTGTGGGGCTTGCACCTTTGAGGTTGGATGGGGCCTGAAGGTCATTATTGGCAGCAGGGTTGTCGGGGAGGGTCACGGGGATAATAGATGTGTGCCGTACATCTCTGTGAAAGCCTGACAGAATGTTTTTTCTCTGTGTGCTGTATATCTCTAGATGTTATAAGTTTGCAAGATAAATAATATGAGGGGGCTGGGGAGATAGCACAGCAGAATGAGCACTTGCCTGGCAAGTGCAAGGTCCTGAGTTCAATCCCTGGTCCTGCAAAAAAAAAAAATAATAATAATAGGGGGGCCTGGCAGGATGGCTCAGTGGTCTAAAGCGCCTGCTTAGGAAAGCTTGGGTGGCTGCAGGGACCGCGGTTCGATCCCCGGCACCACATGCTGCGCCAGCCCTGCCCTCAGGGCAGGCTGAGCCAGC
>PVJA010016889.1:0-42618 GCA_004027025.1 Myocastor coypus | reverse complement strand
TTCTATTCTCCTCTAATTTTTTATCGATGTCTTCTTTAATAGTATTGAAGTCTGTCATTATGGTTATCCTTTCTCTCTCTAATACAGAGATTATTTCTGTTCTGTTCTCCTTTCTACTTTTGTGTAGTTGTTCCCCTACTTGGGATGCTATTGATTTAGGCATGTCTTTGTCAACTTTAGATAATATTTCTGCTCTGATATCCTCCATACGTTTCTCCAGCCATTTTTCCACTTCATGTATTTCTTTTTTACTTCAGATGTTATCCCTGATCTCAGTTGCTCTATAAGTTTCTGCACTTGTGTGTCTGCCTCAGATGCTACCAGTTCAGAGGTTTCATCTGTATAATTCTCATTTTCTTCCATGATAGTGTCTTCTGTATTTGGTTTGGGTGGCCACGGGTCCTGAGATTGCCTCCTACTCCTTGTTGTTATCATTTTGTATGGAAGCGACCTCTGCACTTTGGTGGTGTTATGCTGTGTCTATGGGAGTCTGTGTCTATTGGAGTCTGGAGACTCCAAGGTGGTTCTTCTACAGAGGTTCCTGACTCTTGTGTTGGGGCTCTGGCTGCTAGCTTTTGTGAATCCTGGCGGATGTGGTCTGTAGGTGGAGTTGGAGCTTTGGGATTGAATAGTCCTGGTATGCTTGTGGACCAGATTGGTTGCCAAATGGGCTATTTGATGGGTTCGGTGCTGGAGCTTGGGCTGGAGGGGTTAAAAAAAAATGGGGGGGGGTGGGCGGGGAAAGGGAAGGCAGGCCAAGGATCTTGACCCAGCCGGCACGCAGGCTCAGCTCCCAGTGGTCCCAGTGGTGCGATTTGGGTCTGGGCTGGAACAGGAAGTTAGTCGCGGGAACGCAGAGGCGGGGCAGAGGGGCGCAGGGAGCTTACCCGTGGCGGGAGCGCAGGCTCGCTCCCAGCGGTGCCTGTGTCTTTCTCCTCAGGGGGAGTGTAAGTTTTTAAAAAGAAAGCTCCCCATTTTCTTATGGAGTTGTCCCAGCAGACACTGGGGGAATATGTGCCTTTTCTTAAGAAGGAAAGGAAGAGTGGAACGCAACACGTTAAGGCATGTGCTTTGTAGCTGGATGTTCCTGAAACCCACAGATTGCTTCCACTGTGGGCTGTGCCATGATTCTCTGGAATGTCCAGCCCTAAGCTGGTGACTATGCAGCTGGAATTCCCAGCAGTGAGAGGCCACGGTGTCTCTTCTCCTCCAGAAACTGCATGGCAAATTGCCAATGTTAGCACATGTGCACAGGGTCACCCTGGAGGCTACCCCATCTTTGGAAGTTTGTCTGCCATCATTTTTTGACCATTAACCCTAAAGCTTTGGATGTGTTTTTAATTTAGGAAGCAACAAATATTTAGACCGAGTAGAAAGCACTACCTTTTCACAGAGGAGCTCCAAGAAAGATCAAGGCCCCTCAGGGGCAGAGTGGGAGAGACAGCAAATCCTGCAGGAGATGAGAAAGAGAACATCACTCCACAACGACAACAGCTGGATCCGGCAGCGCAGCTCCAGCGTGAACAAGGAGCCCATCTGCCTGCCCGGAATCATGAGGAGGTGAGAGGCAGTTAGGCGCTACCTCCTGCTCACTGAGATTTAATTCATGAATATACAAAGATAGCATCATGATTTATTATTTTTTGCTTATTTGGTGAAAGACATTATTAAATTAAAGACAATATTATTGAGCACTGTTTGTGCCAAACATGAGTCTTAATTTGTCTACATTATCTCATTTATTGTGGGAAAATAGTTTAAGGTAGACATAGCAACTGTATTTTCATATGAGGAGGCTTTAGCTCAAGCAGGGAAGATGGCTGGGCAGTATCATATGGTTAATCGGGGAAGTCTGGCCATAAAACTCTGAAGTGGGACTCTGATTACTTAAAAAGGCTTTTGAATTAAGAAAAAAAGACAAAGATATCCTCTGTTTATGTTTATAGGGAGATAATGGTTACATTGGTATCGTAATGGATTTTATAAAGTGGGGAAAGCCTTCATTTTATAACTTTAACAAATTAAATATGTAACTATAAATTGGAGATGAATAGGTGAACATTTAGATGGATTTATCTTGGAAAGCATGTACTGCAGCTTTTCTGATTTAATATTCCTTTAACCAGGAAGAGTTAGTTACAACACTTCATCTACCAAGAGGTAAGGTTCTCAATATACAAATAGCGTTATTTAAAAAATCAGCAAATGAACCCTAATAATTTCACAAAAAATTGATACAAATAGGCAGTTTATAGGAAAGACAAACAAAAGTTAAATATAGTTGGGTATAGTGACATACACCTGTAATTCCATCATTTGGGAGGCTAAGAAAGGAATATCACTGTGAGTTTGAGACCAGTCTGGGCTAGATAGGGAATTCAAGGACAGCTTGGAATACATAGTAAGACTTTGTTTAAATAAAGAAAACAATAGAAAAGAATTCTTAGCTTGGAAGCTGTACATATTTAGGTAAGGAGCTGTGATTTTTCTGTCCTTCATGTAGAGCAGTGGTTCTCAACCTTTTTAATGCCGTGAGCCCGCAATACAGTTCCTCATGTTGTGGTGACCCCAAACCAAAAAATAATTTTGATGGCTACTTCAAAACTGTAATTTTGCTACAGTTATGATTTCTGATGGCTTTAGGCGACCTCTGTGTTTTGGTCGTTCAACCCCCACTGGGGTCTTGACCCACAGGTTGAGAACCACTGATGTAGAGGTTGTGCTGAGAGCCCAGCCAGAACTCTTTTTTTTTTTTTTTTTTGTGGTACCAGGGATTGAACCCAGGACCTTGCACTTGTTAGGCCAGCACTTATTCTGTTGAGCTATCTGCCTGGTCTTTAGCCAGAACACTTGACTAGGAGCCTCTTTTCCTGTGGGCCTTCCTGTATAACTGCAGGGGCTTCTTCAGGGCATGGTCCTACTCAGAGGTAGTCTTGCTAGAACCACAGTTCTGGGCCTGTGTTTATCATACCGCATTCAGTGCATCATGTTAGCTGATGACTCACTGGCCAAGTCATCAATCAAGCTCAGAGTTAGCGGGAGGGGGATGCACATGACAGTGGATTCAGAGGCCTGGCTCTGGGGATCCTACCAGGCACAGAGCATCATAAGAATAGGCATGAAGGTGGACTGAGACAATATGTATTAAGTGGTAGACAAAAAAGGCTGTGTTGTGGAACAGTCGCATTTGGTAGGTGATTAAGTACACCAGCACATTTTGTATGTATATATGTACCTGGGTAAATTTGATTGTGTAGTCAGATATTTGCTTGAATAGGTGATAAAGGTCTGGGAGGCCCCACAGCTAACAGTGGTTACCATTAGGGACTAAGGTGGTAGGAATTTAGGGGTAATTATAGTAAACAAGGGAAGAAGTATCCTTGCCCTCCTGCAAATACTGGTACTGCTTGCGTTTGTCTCCATAGGTTGATATATTTCTTTTTAGATGATAAAGTAACCAAATCATTTTAAATTTGACATAAAAAAATGTCTCAAGAGAGATAACCCTTTGGTTGGCACTTACTCTTTTTCCTAAGCAGCATGTAAGTAAAAATAAAAGTGAAGGTTGATTGAAATGTGAAATGTTCCTGACAGTGATAGTTTCCTAAAGGTAATTTTATACATAACTGGATTTCTTAGATACCTGGTATGAAATGCACAAGATGGATCTTTTCACAGCTGTCCTGAGGTGTTGGGTAGATTTCTAGCTGAGAATTGGATGCTGTCCTGATGAGTCCTTTCTGTGTTTCAGAGGAGAATCTCTAGATAACCTGGACTCCCCGCGGTCCAGTTCTTGGAGACAGTCCCCTTGGCTCAGTCAATCTTCTGGAGTCTACACTTCTTCCTCTGTTCAAGACTGTAGTCGCTCATCTCCTCAGTTCCTGTCCACATCAAACCGTGCCTACATGCGAAACCCTTCCTCCAGTGTGGTCCCTCCTCCTGGCCCAGTGAAGACGGCTACCTCTTTTGGTATAGCCACTACACGATCTGCCACCCTGCCCAGCCATTCTGCCTCGACTTCACAGCCGGGCTCTCAGCTCTGCAACAGGTAAGAGTCCAGGCCTCTCCTGGTCTCAGGGGTCTTTTCATTAAAAATAATCCTAGGCCTTGTCCCAGCATTCTGGTAAAGAAATGTGAGCCTTTTGGAATGCGTCAAAGTCAGTTCTTTCATCAAATCAATGGAGAGGCCTTTCTTAGTACCTTCATAGATGTCTTGTGAACCCACCTGAGACCTTCAAGATGTTTGCTTGCTGCCAGGGTCCAGTTTGCCTGTGCTTATGGCTAGTGCCTTAGATGGCAGAGGAGTGTGAGTAGTCTGACATGTAGAATGACAAAAATACACAGCAGCTCATGAGTATGAGTAGAAGCGATATTGCAGAGGAACTGAATGAAAAGGAAAAACCCTGTAATCAAGCTCTACGGCCTGGTTTGCCAACATTATGTCCAGGGGGCCTTGGCTAAATACTGAAGGCCCTGTGGTATGGGAAGTATGATTGATAGCCCCTTGCCGAGCTACTTGCCTTGCGCTTGGGAGTGAAGCGTGGGCGTCAATGTGGGTTGTATTAGATCTGCACGGCTTCACCTCAGGTCTTTGGAGCTTCACCTGAGTCCACCTGTCATTGCTTCTGTTCTAGTGGTATGTACTGCTTTTCATCACAAATGAAATGCTTGTGAGTTGAGGTACACTGACATTAGATTTCTTTTGGCTGTCCAATAAGAGATTTCATAAGAAAACATTTTCTTTTTTTTCCCCTGCATTTAGGACGGGGTCTACAGGATTTCACAATGTAGATCAGACTCATAGAGATTCTCCTGTTTTCAGCCTCTCAAGTGCTGGGATAACAGTTGCCTGCCACCATGACCAGTCTCCATTGCTCTCTCATTGTGTGCCGCAGGTTGGGCTGCCATGGCATGCTGGTGATCGAACTCCAGCCACTGTGCCCTGCCTAAGCAGGCGCTTTAGTCCACTGAGCTATCAGGCTGGTCCAAAGAAACATTTTATATCCAAAACAATATTACATTTATCACACCCTACAAAACTGTTGCAACATCAAACACTTGGCAGCCGTGCACTGCTCAGGGCCCCTGAGGGCTGTCCAAATGCTGGGGAACGTGAAAGAAAAGAAAAAGTACCTTGACCCTGGGAGAGAGGAGACTCACACCTAAAAGTAAAGCAGACATGCCCCCTGCCCCCAAAGCTGCCTTCTGGTAGTGTCCATTTTATTCTCAGCAGAGGCAAGTGTAGAAACTAATAGGCACAGTTAGGAGAGCAACTGATGCCTGTTTCACTAGAAAACTGGGGAAATAAGGTACAAAGTAAAGCTGAGAAGCACCGCACGGAGACTCATAGTGGATCTTAAAAGGAAGTTAGCACAGTTCTTGCCATTTGGGAGATGGTAGGATATGGTAGGAGTTGAGGGCTCTGGTGGGTTTGCCTGGCAAGAAGATGCAGTGGTTCAGAAGAGGAGAGACAGACTGTGATGTGCACAGGTGACCTAAGGATGAAGGTGTCAGCAAGTGCCCTATGGACTAGTTTACACTCAGGCTGTTTATTAAGGAGATAGGCACAAAGGCTCCAGAGGTGCTGAGCAAATTGTCTAAGGTCACAGTAAGTCAGAGCTTGTTTTCAGTGGCTGTGAAAGGTTTCCTCCTCAGGTCCTCAGAGCCTTTCTAGAATTATCAGTTTTGATGTTAATCCAGGTGACTAGAACACAAGCCTTGCACTGCACAGGTGAAAGCCTCCCTTCCGTTCTTTTCTATATCTAGGTCAGTCAGTGGGAAGCGCATGTGCTCCTACTGTAATAACGTTCTGGGCAAAGGAGCTGCCATGATCATCGAGTCCCTGGGGCTTTGTTATCATTTACATTGTTTTAAGGTGAGACTGCCACCACCAGCCTGCAGGCCTGCACAGCTTTGCTTGGAGAGCGCATGGCTTCCTGAGCTGCTGGGTGTGGTTGTGCCATTAACAAGCTAGGTGCTGTGTTTGTCAGTCTGTGCTCATTGGATTCACACAACACTTGCTACTACTTAGCTCTAAAAATGTGAACCTTGTTACAAAAGGTAAATCTGAGAACACTGTGCATTTCCTATTTCTAATCTGCTAGAATTCTATAAATAACATTTACATTGCATAACTTTAGTGTGTCAACATAGACATACTTAAAATACAATTTCCTGGTGTTACTGATGGCATAGGGACATGTAATTACCTCAATATCTGAAAGCCTAGCTTTGACTAGGGTGAATATGTAAGAAAGAAACATTGTAAATATTTTCACAATCGAACAGTCTACTTAGGCCTGATAGGATTTTGTGTATAGCAAAGAACCAAGGCTGTTCTGCCTGCTTGGTTTCCCAGTGTGTGTTTCTAGAGAGACACCTACTGGCTCCTGAACATGCACTGCGCCAGAAGCAAGGTTCCCATCTGTGGATTGCAGAGCCCCACAGACCACAGCTTGCTTAAGCATGCTCTGTGCTGGGTTGGGCTGCTCCTAAGTAGAGTAGAATGAGTCAAAATAATTAGGGTTTGAACAGATGGGACTCAAATTCCCAGCATTATAGAGGGGTACCCCATGGGGACGCTCCCCAAGCTAGCACTGCAGGAGCATTGGGCATGGCCCACTACATGGGGCGACTTGTCCTCTGCTACCTTGAGGGTGCATGAGGGTGAATTTCCTTAAGCCAATCAGCAAATCACTTCTGCTTCAGGGGCGTAGAATGATCATCTTGGCTGTTAAAGTGGGCTTTATGAATGCTTTAACTCATGTCCTGTCTGGTAGGCTTGATTTTAATCTGCTAATCATCTCTTGGCTTTTTAAAATTTTTTGCTTTTTTTGTTTGTTCAACTGCTTCCAAGAGCTTTGTGGCTGCATTCGGTGTACTCTGAGCCTTCCAGAGCTTACCCATGGCGGGTGTTCTTTTTGTTCCCTAGTGTGTGTCCTGTGAGTGCGACCTGGGAGGCTCTTCTGCAGGAGCCGAAGTTAGAATCAGAAACCATCAGCTGTACTGCAACAACTGCTATCTCAGACTCAAATGTAAGAGAGCAAATCAGAGAGAAAATTTCTTGTCTTTTAAAGAGACCTCGAGTGCCCATGCATTTCCCTGAGCCAGCAGCCACCTCCCCATCGGGTTCACTGCCATAGCTTTTCAGGGCTTTGGGATCTTAGTCTGCCCCTCAATGAGAGTGTGTGAAAAATGGGTCACTGTCATGGTTTGCTACACAGGAGTGGGGAACTAAAGGGGCATAATCTGAAAGTTGGAACAGTGTTTTGTGTTATCTGCACGAGTCTGCCTGGAGAAAGCTCGGATCTCTCAAGACTGCACATTCAACCAAAACAGTTAAACAGATCATCTTCAGAGATTATAATCTGCTTCTTAATTAAGGGTTGGTCTCTTATCATCAGTTTATTTCTGTTAACTAGTGAACTTGGATTATGTGACTTAGAATGTAACAACCTTGTAAAAGATTGTATAAAGTAATAAGTCACCATGTTTAGTGTGGATATATAATCATGTATCAATACATATAATATTTTTAAAAGGGAGCCTTGGGCTAAGGGTATAGTTCAGAGACATGACAACTGCCTGGCAAGTGTGAGGTCCTAAGTTTGATTCCTGGTTACTCCCCACCCCATCCTCATAAACCTGCCGAAAAGGAGCCTTAATTCTGACTCTATGGTGTTTCATCTTTTGGCAAAGCTTGAGTTTTTGGCAAAACTTGAGTTTTTGAAAAAATTTCAAATGCTACTTTGTATTCAACATGTGTTTTATGTATTCTGAATATGTAGGGTAGCATAATTAGCTTGTGTATTGTTTATAGCTACAGCAAGAGAATCGTTACTGTTGTGTTTATTTTGAACCTTGATACTGGTAACATGTTTCTTCCTTATTGTGAAAGGGTGGTACAAGTGGTAGCAGCAAAACCATTTGCTTTTGAGCTCCGAGGTATTTGTATGGTCCCTATGTGAAGAGTGCTTTGGGAATGGCTGAAGTCCTGACAACTCTCTTTTATCTGCAGTGGCTCTGAGCCTTCCCTGCCAGCAGTTCAGGCCTTCCCTGGACCCTGGAACTGAGGCTGGAGAATGTCAAGGCCGGGCGTGGGCCAGGGGACTGTGTGTATGTGTGTGTGCTGTTTTCTTTGTTCCAAAGCCAAATATAATTGATTTTTGGAATTATTATCATACAATTGCCCACGCCTTATTTTTCCTTCAGTGCAAATAAGAGAGAGTTGAGTGTAATTTCTTTCTATATTAGCAGTTAGTTTTAACTGCATTTAAAAATAATTCTAGAGCTGCTGTTTGCCTAGCTGTATCCTAAGACTGAGTGACAGGTGACTTCTGCCTCACTGGCTGTTCTCTGAGTGATGACTGCTATGTATCCTGGGTGGCAGCATTCTCATGTTCCTGAATCTAAACGCTTTTCTCTCTTCTCTCCTTGCTGATCAGCTGGACGGCCAACCGCCATGTGATGTAAACCTGCACTCGACAACACTGTTGCAGATAGAAGAAGAGGTGGTTGCTGCTGATGTAGACCTATAAATATATGTTGTCTGCCTTCTTTGCTTTTTTTTTTTTTTTCTTAAATAACTTTTGAAGGGCTTCCTTAGACTATTTGGGAACATTGCAGTCTCGGTAGAAGCTGTATTTTTCCTGTGTATAAGAAGGCAACTATGTGTGGAGGGAAAGTGCAGTATTTGTTTACTGAATTTAGCATCTGAAAAGCACATGAGAAAAAGAATTTAAAAATATTTTTGAGGTGGATAATGATTTAGTTTGATGTTTTAGTGGTGTTTTGAGGAGGGTATTTTTTTAAGTTCCTGAACACTTGGAATAGGTATTATAATATGTAATTGCATCTACTCAGTTTATTGTAATGTATACTAAATGCAAAAGCATATGAAAATTTTCATTTAAATGTAACCCTAAATTTGCTTTCTTGATCCTCTTCATCTATGTAATATGATAACAAAATATTTAGTTTATGTAACATTTATTTGCTCGATGATGGGAGCTCTACTTTCTTTACCAGAGCTGTTGCTGAGTAATTCCCAGGAGAAACCCCTTTTCATTAATGGCAACATAACCATGGTTCACACACCAAAGGCTTTCTCCAGAAGCTGCATTTGTAAATAAACTTGCTGATGTGTTTAAAGAGTGGCTCTTTCTTTCTTGGGGGTACCTGTCACTTTTTTGGCTTCTTACTCACGTTTGGTACACGCGAGTTCTTGATACCAGTTACCACAGTGATATAATGCTCAGTACATTTTTTAAAGTGTACATTCTGACCAGCTTTGGCCTGTGTGCGCCTGTGAAACTGTTGCTATGGTCTTGGCATTTTTAATGGAAAACTTTAATGAGGAATTTTGTTATTATTGTAATAAAGTTATATCTTTGAGTGTAAAAGATTTATGGTAACAAGACATGTGATAATAAATGGTTGAATCATTTGAATAAAACTTCTACATTCGTTTTGTTACACCTGAGTTTAGGAAATCTAGAGAAGAAAGTGTTCTGTTTTAGAAATCTAGAATGAAATGCAAGAATAAAATCTTCAGTATGCTTTGAATTAATATATAAACTTTCTCAAATCCTTTAAAATAATGAAGTGGAATGCATAATTATAGGAGATGAAAACTATGTCACAGTGGGTTAAAATATGTAGTTATGAAGTATTAATGTGGTAGAAAATTAAAATTTTAATTTTAATTTTTGTTGATCACTTATTCTTTATTTTTAATATTAGTCATATATATATATATATATATATATGTATATAGTAGTTGTTCAGAGTACAAGATGCAAACATGATACCTTATGTTTAGAGTGTAGTGAGTCACATTTTATCCTGCTTCCTTAGTTAACACTGAATTGTGAATTTCTCCAGGTTTTGAAAATCTTCATTTTCCTTTCCCTTTATGCTGGGGATTGAACTCAGGGCCCTGCACAAATATTCTAACCTTGAGGTTTACACCCAGCCTTTTATTTCTTTGTTTTTAAAAATAATTGGATAGTGTTCCATTGTTTGGCTCACCTAACATGTAGTTGATAAAGGCACCATTGTGTATGTTTCAGTTTTTCATATTTAATATTTTAATATATATATAAATATATTTGTAATGTAAGTTCTGTGAATTCCATATTTTCACACCTCCATTTCTTTACATTATTTCTGTATGGTGAGATTGACTTAGAGTGTATGCATTTTACGGCTTCCAGGATGTATGTTGCCAAAGTGCTTTCCAGAAACGTGCTGCCAGTGTAGGCCCACAAGCAGCACCTGGGCTTGTTCATTTCACTGTATTTTCAAAGAAATGAACTTCTGCTTCTGTGTTTTTTGTTTGACCTGTAGTAACTCTCAGTGATTTGATACAACTTGTTCAGTTTTCTTCCTTTGCCCCTAATTCATGCTTTAATTTTAAAAAATCTTATTTATGTATTTATTTACTTATTAATACAGAGTCTTGCTACACAGCTCAGATACACAGTGATCCTCTTGTCTCAGCCTTCCCAGCACTGGCACTAAGGGGGCCACACAATGTGCCCAGGGTTCCTGGGCTGGCATGGCATGTGGGATGGGGGCTCGAACTTGAAACCTTGAGATTACCAGGCAGGTGCTTGTGTAGCTGAGCTGTCTCCCTAGCCCATGCTTTAATTTTTGCATCATTTTAGTGTTCTTGCCCAACCATCACTCCTTTAGCCATTACTCTTTCTCATGTAAGCCTTTTGTGTTTTCATTTTATCCTGTTAATTTTTCTTGTCTGTTATTATGGCTTTTCACTCACAATGTCTTGGTTTAGTGATGACAATTTTGTTACTATAAATTGTAAGTGCTGTTTTCTTCTAGGATATGGGTTCTATGGTAATACGCTATTTGTTACTTGATCAATGAATGATAAGATTGAACCTTTCAAATTTTTCATTTAAACTTTGTGTTAGACACTGATTTTGGTTCTATGAATATAACAATAAGTTCAGTGTTTTGGCTCAGATCCAGTTTCTGTTTCTACTCAAAGGAAGTGATAAAGCAGTACATTAAGATAAAACAAGGCTGGAGAGACAGCTGAGTGGACTAAGTGCCGGCTTAGGCAAACACAGGCACTAGGGAACCATGCCACGCTGGCCTCCTTCCCAGGCACACTCAGTCAGCTATTGAGACCAGATGTAGGCCTGTAATCCCAGCACTGGGGAGGCAGAAAACAGGAGGATCACTACCAGTCCGAGCTGCATAGTGAGACACTGCTCCCCCCCAAAAAAATATAATGTACAAGTGATGATATGGATGGTAGGAGACAGTCATGATGGAAGAATCCAAGAATGCTGCAATGCAAAGTGGACCATGGTCAGGGGACAGCCTCTTCCACAGTTGATTCTGCCTGAAGAAATAGCAAACCACGTGGATGTTTGGGGACAAGCATTCCACAGCAAGAGGCATACTCCTAAGGAGACTATTGGTGTGCTTTAGGGGTGCGGGAGGAGGAAGGGCAAGGCTCTGTAGGATGTAATCTTTGTAAATGGGGTAGGAAGATAGCTGAGCAGAGCAGGGAAATGGACAGACTAATCTGTAAAAGCTCGGCAGACTTCTGTGCACAGCAACTTGCAAAACGGCAAAGATAAAAGCAGAGAAGTGGGCTCAGTGGGCTCAGCATCTGTTGCAACTGTGGGCAAAAGCTGAGGTGCTCATTAACTGGGTAGGAGCAGTGGGGGATAGGGAAGGGCAGGAAGATTATGTGGGATGTGGAGTGTATGTGTATCTTAAAGGTAAAACTGCCCGAATTTGGAGCAGCATGAAAGAAAGGGAAAAGCCAAAGATGTCCAAAATGTTGACTGAGGACTCTGGAACTAGAATTGCTGTTTTGTGAACTGGAGATGGCTTTGGGTGGAATGCCAGGAATATTTGGGCAGAAAGAGCAGAGGTTGGGTTCTTAAACATGATGTGGTCTATTAGATAGCTACTCTTTAAAAAAGAAAAATCTAAAAATATGGTAAGTTCCTGACCCATGAACATTGGAGTTGCTAGCTTTCGTAGATATGAACAAACCTGCCTCATGAACGTTCTTGTAAGTTGCAGGAGTGTCCGCTGGGTCTGCTGGACACTGTCACGGTTGTGCTACTGTGTGCGTACTGTACAGTGCAGTGGTGGACAGTAGTGCAGTGCCCAGTCAGAGCCTAGGATATCTGGAAGAAAGGAAAAACATTGGTGTGCAGGAACTGCTCAGAAGCACAGAGCAATACACATTGTATATTTGCATCAGAGGCCGGTAACACCCACTTTGCTGGACCTAATGGGTGAATACAGCTTAGGAGCATCTCCTGCAGTAGAACTCAGTAACAAGGAGAGGATTTGGGAGTTGACCCTGAAGCACGGATGAGCTATATAACTCTAAAATTTCAAATGTTTGAGATAGGGGGTTGCTAAATTGCCCAGGCTGGCTTTGAACTTGTGCTCCTCCTGCTTTAGTATCTAGAATCACAAACTATATGCCACATGGCTGGCTCTATTAGATATCTAAGTGTCACTGCTGAATATCACCTGGCTACACAAATGTGGCATTCATGGGAGAAGATTAGGCTGCAGGCGTTTATGTAGTGTCACTGGTGACTAGGTAGAATTTAAGCTGGGAATCAAGAGGACATAAACCATGTAATGAATCCAAATGTCACCCGAGTAGAGAAGCTGTCCAAGGACTGAACCCTGAATACTCTAGAATTATACATCAGAGATGCAAAACTAGCGAGACAGGAAAAGCACTGAGACTGATGCACTGGAATCCAAATCAAGACCGTGTCTTCAGGGAGAAGTGTTGTGATGGATGTTTCCCAGAGATCCAGTAAAGAGAACTAAGCATTGCCAATGGGAGGAGACCTGTAGGTTTGGTGCTGGCTGATTGGCTTTCAGAGAGATGTACTTGGAGAGCTTCCCTGTGCACAGTACCTCATGCAGTTTTCACAACCCCAAGAAAGGTGACCCTTTCTCCACCTGTCTTTGTTTATTTTCCCACTAGTAGCTGGAAATATGAAAAGCCCTCTCTTGGTCACCTCTGTACAGGTCGCCATAGTAGACCAGCAGTAGGAACTGTGCTTGCCAGCGTTAGCGTGTTGTCCTGCCCATCCTGTGTAGTTTCTTGAGGGAATGGATAACTCAGAGAATATTGTTCAAAGAAATGATGGAGTGGCCGGGTGTGGGGCACATGCCTGTAATCCCAGCACTTGGGTGGCTGAGGCAGGAGGATCGGTGCGAGTTTGAGACCAGCATGGGCTACAAAAGTGAGCTCGAGGCCAGCCTGAACTGCATAGCGAGACTCTGTCTCAAAATGAATGAATGAATGAATGAATGAATGAATGAATGAATGATGGATTGCACCGCTGCTCAGGAGGGCGCCCAGTCTCCAGGGGGCATTTCTGCTCTGCTGTGTTCTGATACTCTCTGTGTCTTCTAGCTGAAGCCCAGTGTTAGTGTCAGGGATCTGAAACATGCCCTGAAAGCTCATGCATTAGAAGCTTGGTCTCCAGTGCAGCAGTGTTAGAGGTGGGACTTCTGGACTGCGTCACGATCCTGGGGGCTCCTAACTCTCTCAGAGGAGAAGGTTGCACACTTGGATGACACTTTTGGAGGCTGATGGAAACGTAGGAGGTGAGGCTTGGTGGCACACAGAAGGGCACTGGTGGCACTTCCTTGGGAGCGATGGCTGTCCCTGGCCAGCCCCTCGCTCTCTGACCTTCTCTTTCTGCTTCGTGGATGCCATAAGGTAGGCAGTTTTCCTCCATGCCTGGGGCTCTGGCATTGGATTGCCAAGTTTTCAATCTTACACTAAGAATTCTTTCAAATATTCATTATGTCTTTACCTGTTGTCTCAGTTGCTCTTCTCGTTGCCGGAACAAATACCCCACACCCAAAATGGAGGAAAGAAATGTTTATTTAGCTCACAGTTCCTGGAGGTTTCAGTCCATACTCAGCTGGCTCCAAGGCACAGTGGCACATGGCAGAGAGCAGCCTTTGGTGGCAGTGGCAAAGAGGAGAGAGCAAGTGGAAGGCGTAGCAGCTACAGTGGCTACGGAGCGCAAGTCTGTCTCCCTTAAGTTGCATGCAGGCTGCCTACCCTGGCTGGGTGTAGTACTCACACCCATAATTCCAGCCTTGATCATGAATTAATCTCAAACTATAGAAGACCCTGCTCCATGACTGCATGAGGCTTTAAGGGGACAACTAGACACAAGCCGTAACACTTGTGTTGGGTGGGAAGCAGGGACAAGTTGAATCAGAAATTCCTGTGCAGAGGAGTTACTAAGGCATCATCTATTTCTGTGTTTTAAAACCTCATTAATATTCCCCCATCTTCTTCCTACCCTTCACTTAACAGATGCAGATATATTCTTGACTGTTCACTTTTGTTTTGTTTCCACACTTGAGAATTGCCTCTGTCAATAGTGAATTGCTCCACTATTTAAAGTGCTAAATGCTTTTGGCCCTTACTGAAGGTAAGGGTGAGAAGCGGACACTTCCTTGCTGCAAGGCTACTTCCCAGTCTTAACAGTTGAGTTGAGGGAGGTCTGGGCACTGCCTCTGTGTGGGCTAAGCTTGAGGAGGACCAGAGACTGCAAGTGATCTGTGGACTGGCAGCTACGAGAAGACAAGGTTGAGCTATGGAAAGGAAGATGTGAGTGGTGGCAATTGACTGTTAGTAGGTCCCCCAGAGGATGGCATTTATCACTCTTCCCTCTATGTGGAGAACTGGAAAGAATTAGAAGAGCAGTTACTGCCTCCGTATTTCTCTGTGAGCAAGGGTTTGCTTTGGGAGTCAGCCTGAACACAGAGAAAAGCCGATTTTACTCCTGTATATGTTAATGCATGAACCTTCAGTGCTGAATTCAGTAAAGAAAGTATGAGCATTAAATCTGTTCAGTTTAAATATTTAATCTTGGTACTTTGATTAAAATGTTCTTCTGTGTCATGGAGTGAACACAAACCCTTCCCACCAGGGGAAACCATGTGAATTTCGGTGAGGTGTAACATAATAACGACCTCTTGATTATTAGAGTTGAGAGATGTGTCTAATGGCGTTTGTCATGGTTCGGGATTTTATTCAGCACTTTCTTGCAATCTGGAGGAAAGATTAAAAGGCATGCTAACACAAGTCCCAGCTCGTGGAAGAAAAGTTAGCACATAAAAAGCTAGTTGTGTATAAAATCCATACCGAGGGCAAGAAAGCATCATCTAGTGTTTTTTTGTTTTTTTTGTTTTTTTTTTTTGCATAAAACACGGAAGTTCTAGGATTAGCTATCATTACTAGAGGGCCAATGTTACATGAGAGAGGCACACGCTGGAGAACTCTTGTCCATAGTAAGAGAAACCTGGACTATAAGTACAGTGTGAGGCTCCAGGAGCCACACACCTAGAGAGCAAAGGTAATTCTATGGAAGAGTTGGTATTTCAACACAGGGCAGATACAGTCTACCAGACTGAGCAGGTGGAAACAACAGAATGCCCCTCTGAGTTGAGTTCTGCATGCCAATGGTTTGTCCTTCCTTTGTGTTCCTACCAAAACTTTGCACAGTTTGGCCTGTTTCGTAGAGGAAACATTGGATCACTAGCTATGCTCTATGTAATAATGTGTTTGGTCCTGGTGATAGATTGAATTTTTCCTTGCAGTTATTGTGATACAGCATGAATATATGTAAAAGGTCTATACCATGTTCTTTATATTAGATTGTTGTAGTACATTTTCTGATGATTTTTGTTTCTTTAAAAATACACAGTTCAGACTTGTGGTGATCCTCCTGTTTTGAGCCTCCGCAGTGCTGGCATTACAGGCATGTGCCACCATGCCTGGCCTCAGTCACTAGCTCAGCACACCTGGGCGTGGGGCTGGCGTGGCATGTGGTGCTGGGATCAAATCCTAGTCTCTGCAGTTACCTAAGTGGACACTTAGTGCACTGAGCTATCTCACTCACCCTTGTAGTGGATTTCATGGCAGAAATAAAGTGACAATTGATAACCTCAAAAAGTTAATTAAAAGGGCCTGCGGTATAGCTCAGCTGATTAAGTGCTTGCTTAGAGAAGCACAGGGGCCAGGGTTTAGTTCCTGGCCCTACCTGCCACACCTGCCCTGCTCTCAAGCTGCTGATGGAGTCTGGGTGTGGTGGCACACGCCTGTAATCCTAGAGCTTGGGAGGTACAAGCAGGAGGATCACTATGAGTCAGTAGTAAGACACTATACAAACAAAAACTAAAACAAAAACAAGTTAATTAAAAATGTGTTTGGGGAGTAGTGATTATTTGGCCCACTACTTACTAAAAGAAAAGAGAAATGTATTGATGTTCTATAGCACAGAAGAATACTACAGTTTACAGTTTACTATAGACATTCCTCAGAGTTCTTAAGATTAGGATTAAGATTAGTTCTTAAGATTATGTCATCAAATAAAGTTTGTCTCAGTTATTCTTCTGTCATTGCTGGGACAAATACCTGACACTCAAAATGAAGAAAGGAAAGATTTATTTAGTTTTCAGTTACTGGGGGTTTCAGTCCATGCTCAGCTGGCTCCAAGGCAAACTGGCATATGGCAGAGAGCAGCAGTTCTTGGCAGTGACAAAGAAAGGAGAGCAAAATGGAGGAGTAGCAGCAGCAGTGCCTACAGAGAGCAAGTCTGTCTCCCTTAGGTGGAATTCAGGCTATCCTCCCCAGGTGAGGTGCAGCATTCACCTCCATAATCCCAGTGGATCATTAATTCATACAAACTCTAGAAATCTGCCCCACGACTTCATGGGGCTTTGGGGGCACAACTAGGCACAGACCATAACATTCTATCCCTAGATCCCCAAAGTCTCATTCACATTCCTTTGTGCAAAAGGCATTTTATCCCACCTATAAGAGTTGCCAAAATTCTAACAGTTTCAGCATTACTGAAAAGTCTAAGTCCTAAGATCCAAGGCAAACTCTCAACTGTGAGCTCCTGTGCAAAAGAAAGGTTAAACACATCCAACATTCAAAGGCACAAGATAAACATTACCATTCCAAAAGTTGCAAACAACAGGAATACAAAGCACTGGGACCAAAACAAGCCCAAAATCCATCAGGGCAAATATTAACTCCTATAGTTTCTCAATCCTGTGTTCATGTGCAACATTCAAAGCAACCTGTGATGAGTTGGGAGCTCCAAAGCCCTCACATGGCTCTGCCCATATGGCACTTTTGGTGGTAGCTCCCATGACTTCTCTCCTAGGTAAGTTTTGCTTCTTCTTTGCAGTTTCCTTCAGATGATTCACATTCCTAGCTTTTCCAAACTTCTAGGGTTTCCACGGAACAGGGTTCTCACACACAGCTTTGCACACTGCCCTCTGAGAGGCACACTGCCTGACCTCCCAGGCCTTCTGAAATCTACATGGAAGCCTTCTTAACTTCAGAACTCCTGCACTCTGCAAGTACCTAAAACCAGTACCACATGGATGATAGCAACATCTGCTGCCAACTGGAGCAGTAGCCAGGCTTCCTTGTCTCTTGGCTGTAGGGGTTGAGTACCTGGATTGCTGAACACTTTGACCCTGATTCTGAGGAATAAATTCTCCATACTGGCACTAACTTGGAACCTGGCGTGGCCGCCTCTGCCATTCTGGAACCTTATGAAGCCGCCTCCATTCTGGAACATGGGTCTCCGAGGCTTTCTCCCCAAGGGAAATTCCCTGACCTTTTTCATGCTTTCAGTGATGCCCTCAGGCCAGTCTTCCCTTGTTCCTTCTTGGCAATGGAGATCCTCTCAGCTCTCTTTACAGTCTATAGCTTTATTGGATCTTCTTTTTTCTCCAGACTCACAACATTTTAAATCATCCTGTTGGGCTCTTCGTTCTTGATTCTCAACATAAATCTGGTTAAAAGCCCCAACAACAGCCATGCCACTGCCTCAATATTTTGCGGCTTTGAAATTTCTTTTAAAAGATTAATCAGTCCACCATGCTTAATCTCAGTCTCAGGCAGTCTCTGGACATGAGCAAAATTCAGAAAAACTTCCTGCCAAGTCGTAGCACAGAACATCTCGAGTCAAACAACCAATGCAGGCCTTCTTTCAACAAAAAAACCTCCCTAGCCTGGCCTTTACAGTCCTTGACTCATTTGCCTTTTTTGAATAAAAGGCAATCCTATTCTCCTGGGAGCCAGGCAAGGTCCCTTCTATGAAGAGAAAATTACAACCACGTATTTGCTGGTCATAAACTTATGATGGAATAAATGTTGAGTCAATCACAACTTCTATAATTAACTATTATTTAGTCTCTTAAGATATAGCTACTGAATATTTGCATGAGACCCCACCTTGTTTTCCTTAAGTTTCTTAAAAATGAGTGTAGAAAAAAAGATGGCAGGAGACAAGAATAAATTCGTTGATTGTGCCTAACAAAATGACATGTGGGAGTGGTTACTGACTGGAATATTTGTGTGTTCCAGAAAATAGAAAAGATCAACTTATAATATCGATAAGGTAGAAACTGGGAACCTGCATAATTTTTGAATATTTGGTATAAAGTGTGAGAAAGAGCTCATACTTTTTCAGGTTTTGTGTCTACAAAATCTTAAGAAAGCAAATCATGGAGCCCACGTCCAGCACAGCTCTCTAAGCTCCCTGCAGACAGCAGGATGAAGGAGTGAAGATGAGCCTGAAAACAGAGAGCTGAGGCCAGGTGGGGCTCTCTGTCCTGATGGGAGAAAAGAGCTGCCCAGTGACTGCAATGTGTACACGCAGCAGGTTGATGTCACATGACACCCCTCTGCCTATCAACTTGTTTGCTTGGCTTACCTTGGGCTCTCCTTATTCTCGGGGCTGGCCTTGTGTTAGCCCTATAGGTGTGATTAACCTTCAGCTTCAGCTGTTCCCCACATATGGACTAAATAGGTTTTTTTTTTTTTTTTTTAATGATTTTGTATTGAGCACAAAGTTTGGTGCTGTTTACACATTTAGGTGACCTGGTAAGTCTCTTACTGTTTGGCCTCTCCTTGTGACACTCTGATACATGGTAAGGATCCTGAAAGTTTTCGTTGAATATTTTTCACAACACAAGTTTTATGGAAGATTATAATAAATCATTGCTGTTTAGAATGGAAAAGAAATAAGACTTACTGAAAAATTTATAGGAGATGTTTGTTAGGATCAAGAAAGTGATACAGCATTTTGTTGATTATAGTCAGGCTTTTAATTTACATATCTTCGTGTTCTATTTGCCTTTTTTTTTTTTTAGGTGAAATGCTCTATTAGGTGTATAATGAATTCAGAGGTTAGACCTGCATACAAGGCAGCAATTCTTCTGGCTCTTTCAGGCTACACAACATGTCTTACATGGCCTTGCATTTGTCTTTTCAGCCTGCTCCAAAGCAGCAGGGAAAGTGTCATTATCGGTGTGTGAGAAGTTCCTAGTGCAAGGCATTCAGCCACGATGCTTTGGCAGTTTTCTCTACCATCACAGACCGGCAGTCTAGGAGCCAGTGAAGCGCTGCCCTTGTGCCTGCTCCAGGTGTGCTGAGAGCTGGACAACCTGGGATGCATTTATTTAGAGTTTGTTCAGGGCGCATCCCAAGAATACAGTTTGGAGCTGAAGTAGAGATCAGATGAAGTAAGTCGGAAGCAGAGACTGCCTCTGCCCCATGTGTGCTGAGAGTTTTCTTGAGGAATATGAGAGCAGCCATCTGCAGGATCTCCACACTATAAACTCCATCTTTGAAAATTAATACTTTACTTTCCCCCTATAATTCAATGTAGTGTATTTTTAGAACCCACTGAAATTGTTTTGTGTATTTTTCTACAAGTTCAGAAGTACATCCAGTCTTGTTAAGATTCTTCCTCCTTGCAATGGTGGCATCTAAGCCCTGAGGATGTTCATGAGTGACAGGATATGGGCCTGGACAGGGCCTGGGTGGCCTTCTGTTCTCGCTGGTCTTGCTGTGTTCATCCATTTGGCGCCTGTTAGAAGGTCTGGACTGTACAGCTTCACACCCAGCTCGTCATTGCTATCATGTGACACTTTGAGATCCTTTACTGTATTATCCCCTTCCCTAGATCCTTGATCTCATGGCAAAGTCCCTTGACCACAAGAAGTAATTTATTAACAGGTTCCAGAGGTTGGGAGAATATCTTGGGGAGATAGTATTCAGCATGCTGTAGTAGCTGATATGTAGCAGCCAGATTCGCACTTGGATATTGAACAGCTGAAACGGTGTGCTAATATCCTGTCCTATGGCTGTATTTCTGAGGAGGGTACATTAATATGATTCAGTCTTTATAAATGAGTACTCATAAAAAAACTACAATAAAATGATACTTATTCTTAGTGGACTTAATTTTCATTGGGGCAGTGGTAGTTTCAATGAGCTCTGCAGTGCCCATTCTCATTTGTTATGGCACTGCCATCCGGCATGAAGTGCAAGGCAATCTGTTGTATTTATAGGAAGAACATATTAGCACACCTATTTATACACATTTTTATGTTTCAAAATAAAACCTTAACAAGTTTTCCTAGTGTCTCATGAAAGGGTCAACCTACATATACATGCCCTTATGACTCTGTTTGTCGTGTGTGTCATAGAGGTGTCTTGTGGCCTGAACGGGAATTTAATTCCACACAGAAAAGGGGTTGGAAGTGAGGCCTTTTCTTGGTTGTTTGTATTCAACACGGTGATGTCTTGAAATTCACTTGAGGCATAACCTTGCAGGACAAGCGTAATTCCACATTATTTTGTTTTATTTTTATTTTTGTAGTGTCGTGCCTGGCATGCTGAGTAAGCTCTCTAGTCTTGCAGGAGAGATGTTTGACTACATTAACAATATTACTGCTTTTTTCTGTGAAATTTAAAGTTGAGTAAGAGTTAATCCCATTATGACAGGCTATCATGCAGTAAATATGATGATAGATGTTTAAAAGCCTCTTCTGAGATTTTATTATATAGTGGTGGATGATAGGGAGGAAAATAGTCTTGCTCTTCCTGTTGAAGTTTAAATGGCTCAAATAAATAAATCTCCATGAAAATAACATGGAGATTTCTTTGTCAGCAAATATTACTGGAACAGATAGAGTATATAGTGCCAAATTCAAGAAGAAACAAATATGGGAAGAAATAATTGAGTGTGGGAGTATTGCTCCACAGTATAGGTGTCTCCATCACATTGAACTTTATGATATTTGCTAAATTCTGTTTCAGTAATGAATACAAAAGAGCTCCTTTATGAGCCATTAAAAGAAAAACATTCCAGAAAACCAGATACTCAAGAACAAATCACTTCTTTATTAAAAACAGGTTATGATAAAGCTGTACAAGGTTACTCATCAAAGAGATAGTTATTGTGGAATAAAAAACTTCCTCAATAAAGTTAAGCAAAGATATTATCGTACTATTTTTATCCCATTTATTGCAAGTTGTAGCATCAATAAATTTGAGTCCAGAAATTCCCAAGGTGATTAATTTTACAAAAGCCAGACCTTTACTAGGGTAGAATGGCACTCTATAATGAGTAAGAGCATGGCCAGGAAAGTCTTCTTTTCCTATGTAGATGTTTTATGGCTTTGTTTTTATTATTTTGTTTGGAGTTGAACTTGGATGTGTTCTTTCCCATGGAAAAAGTTTTATTGATCTTTTACTGGAAAGTGGCCTATTGTTTTCCTAGTAGATAATTAGAATATGCTTGCATAAACTTGATCAGTTTTTTTTTCAAGATGAAGATAATTTGATATTGCAGGTCATGCACTTCCAGAGCTGATTCATGTGTGGTCTCTCTGGCCCATTGGCAGGCAGCAGAGACCCTGAGGCCGGTAGGCATCAGGAAGGGAGCTTGAGATGGGCGCGGTGTGGACTGCAACCTCTCTGAGACATGCCCAGCCCTCCATCGTGATGCAGAGACTGAACTGCAGAGACCAAGCCTACTTCTGCCAAAAATGTAAAGAAAACAAATTGCCCAGACAAGAAAAATGAAGGTGGCAACCACTTGGAAGACCAAAAGCATTTGGGAGCCAAACCAGAGCATGTGATCTCTCATTTCCACACAGTCAGGCCCAAGACCATTTCTTGGACCTACCATAGTGGCTGAAAAAGACAGGAACCTGTTGCACTCAAGCATTTTCCAAAGCCATGGGGCTTTGGGCCCGAATGTTGTGGACCTTTCTATCTTGCCCCAGAGAGAGGAAAGGAGGCATCCAGGGCTGGGCCTCTGGCTTATCACCACCCTATCCACCTTTGCCCAGGTTGTTAAATCCCACAGAGTTGGTCAGCCACTGGACAGGGGTCTTTGAGAAGTGAGGCATCCCTGAGGCCCGAGAATCCAGTGAATATATCGTGGCTCATGTCCTTGGAGCCAAAACAGTTAAGTTCAGTGTTATGGGAAATGAGAGGACTCTGGGGAAGAGACATCTGGATTTTGCTTCATTAAGAATGCCTAGCTGAGGCCGGGCGTGGTGGCGCACGCCTGTAATCCCAGCACTCGGGAGGCTGAGGTAGGAGGATCGGTGCAAGTTCGAGACCAGCCTGAGCTACAAAAGTGAGCTCAAGGCCAGCCTGAACTGCATAACGAGACCTTGTCTCAAAAAGACAAAAAAAAAAAAAAAAAAAAAAAAAAAAAAAAAAAAAAAAAAAAAAGAATGCCTAGCTGAGGGCTGGCCAGATAGCTCAGTGGATTAAAGTGCCTGCTTATACAGACACATGGACCAGGGTTCGATCCCCACATGCCATGCCAGCCTTGCCCTGGGGTGCACTGAGACTGTGATTGAAACTGGGCATGGTGGCATAAACCTATAATCCTACTGCTTGGGAGGCTGAAAATAGGATCACTATGAGTCCAATCTGTGTAGTGAGACCTTGTAGATCCTATACTAAATGCATTAAAAAAAGAAAAAAAAAAAAAGGAAAAAAAAAAGATGATAATTTAACAATAAAATAATTCCCTTTGAAGTTCCTTTTGGAATATCCCAAACAGAATATTATAACAACTAATATTATAAATTTCTATTGTTGATTCTTTTTCTTGCAAAACACTAAATGTTTTACATGTAAAGTTTTTCATTGGTAACTAATACATTTGAAAATATTTTCAGAATGATGTAATCATAGCAGAATTTGACCAAATTTATTAATATAAAGGGAAAGTCAGGGCCAGCCAGATAGCTCAGCAAATTAAAGTGCCCGCTTAGGCGGGGCTTGATTCCCTGGTGTGTAGTACCCACCCTGCCCCTGGGCATACTGAGATAGCAATTGAGACTGGGCATGGTGGTGCATGCCTGTAATCCTAGTGCTTGGGAGGCTAGGAGTCCTATCTGTGTAGTGCAACCTGGCATACCCTGTAGCAAATATCTCTATATCTATCTATCTATCTATCTATCTATCTATCTATCTATCTATGAAAAAATCAGTGAATGAACAGAGTGAGCTTGAAATTTACTGGCTCATTTTTTAACAATACTTCTTTTTAATGGGTAGTAAACTAGTCAGTCACTCTTACATGTACCTGTGTCCTTTAATGGCAGCCCTCCAAACCCAGGGCACTCGTACACTAACCCACAGCTAAATCTTCTAATTTTTGTCACCGTTCAAGGTATTTGATAAAAATAAGATGTGAGAGCAAAATGAAAGTTGGATGGTAGGAGACAGGGACATATATTTCATGTAAATAAGAGGGATGTAGGGATGGGTGGGTTACATGGGACAGAGAATTAAAAAGGATTCAGGTGTGATATGTAGATTTACTAATACCCCACAATAAGTGTATTATGTGTTATGGTTTGCCTCATGCAGCCATGGGGCGGGGCTTTTCAGAGGTGGCTGCTCATGGTCCAGGGCTGGGATAAGGGTGTGAGTGCTGCACCTGCCCTAGGTGGGTAGCCTGCCTGTAATACAAAGGAGAGAAGGTCTCTCTTGTTGCTTTTGCTGTCTTCCATTGCCATGAGCGGCTGCCCCTGCCCTATGCCACCCTACTTTGGAGCCTGCTGATTATGAACTGAACAAACTACAAGCCAAATAAGCAATTCTTCCTTTAACTTTGGGTGTCTAGTATTTTTGTCTTGGCAACAAGAAGAGTAACTGACATTTTGCAAACATACTAATAAAAGGAAAACAAAATTTCATTCAGCCTCTGGAAACATCACACAGATACATTCATAAGTGTGCTTTGCTGATTTCTATGTGTTTCTCACTTTGACTAAAGAGCCATTGCATGATGCCTGTGGGGGTCTATGTGCTTCTCTTTTCTAAATGGAGATGCTGTATTGCAAAAGACAGGATAAAAAATGTATGCAGTCCCAGAAATGGAAGTTAAAAAAAAATCATGAAGGTTCTGCTCACAGGGCAACGCAGGTCTTTTTGTTCATTCCCGATTCTTAGACCTCCTACCCTACATCTTTTCATTTATATGGGTACTTTTAAGACTGTAAGCCGGGCGTGGTGGCGCACGCCTGTAATCCCAGCACTCAGGAGGCAGAGGCAGGAGGATCAGTGCGAGTTCGAGACCAGCCTGGGCTACAAAAGTGAGCTCAAGGCCAGCCTCAACTGCATAGTGAGACCCTGTCTCAAAAAGACAAAAAAAAAAAAAAAAGACTGTAGAAGAGGGCTGGCCAGCTAGCTCAGTGGACTAATGTGCCTGTTTAGGCAGATGCAGACACTGAGTTTGATCCGCAGTATGTCCTGTCAGCCCCTTCCCCGGGGTGCACTGAGATGTGATTGTGACTGGGCCAGGTGGCGCGCACTTGTAATCCCAGGGCTGGGGAGCCTGAAAACTACTCATAGTAGTCTCACTATGAGTCTGACCCTACATAGTCAGACCTTGAACATCCCACACTAAATACATAAAAAAAAAGGACTTCGGAGATTATGGTGAAGACAAATTTTCATCTGTTGAGAGGTAGAAGTTGGAGCATCAGCTGTAGGCTCACTCCATTCTCTGTTTTGTTACAATTTGCCTGTTGCAGGATGTTGAACTCAGATACATCCTGGTGATCAGATAATAATCTCCCCATTATTTGGTCCCACAGCTTTAGTTGTTGTCCAAGTCCTCTAGTGTTCTATGCAAGTTTTCCAGCTGTTTTTATGCCTTCATGCTAATCAGTGCTTAGACTGGAGAGCAGGATGTGGTGAAGGTTTAGACGGCAGTCTTGTGAATTCACTGTGAACCTCAGCTTCTTTCTCCTTGAGTATCCTCCACCGCCCTCTGGTCTTTTCGCCCATCCTGTGCAAACCCAAAGGACACGAGGTTTGCCAATAGCCTCTTAGGCTTTATGGGACCAGAACTCAAGGTATTCACATAAAGCCTTCAGGAAAGTGACTGGCAAGTAAAAGGGTGTATGTTAATCCTTAGGGGAATGGGAAAAGCTGAATTTTGGAAGAATAAACGAATCTGTTTTCTAAAAGAATAATTAAAAAAAAAAAAAAAAAACTACTTCAGCTTTTGAGATGAGATGGAATTGGCACAACTTTGGGAAATCACCAGGAAAGGGCCCTTAATAAATACCAGGAAATCACCAACCAGCTCCTAAGTCTACGGGAGGCTCCTTTACGTACTCTGCACACCAGGTGGCAGTGTGAGCACAGATGGCGCGAGAGCCAGCGGCTCCTCCCGCTCCCTTCCTGTTTTATAACTTTTAAACCAGCTTTTATGCTTTCCAGCAGTTCCATATTAGCAGTCCGAGGACACCCGGGCCGAGTCCTGGCGCACACTGGTGTAAGCGCCAGCGGCACTTCCGTGATAATCGCCTTTCAGGCAGGCAGTGCAAGCTGCGTCCGCGTGGGGACGCTGTGGCAGCTCCTCCGGAGCTGGAGCTTGGGACGCTGTCTGCATCCCGGAACCTAGCACTGCGCCTGAGAAGCCGCTTCCCGGCGTCTGCGGTTGCCCATGAGCCTACTGCAGGCCTCGCTGGAGGCCACTGTGCTCCAGGCATCTAGAAGCTTCTGCCGCTAAGGAGCCACCCCGTTTCCTTGGCTGCAGTCCTTTCTTTCTCAGCAGGGTAGGCGAGAGTGAGTGTTGCCAGGAACGCGGCTTCTGACTTTGCACATTGCCAGGTTTTTAAATATAAGTCTCATTCGTTTAGGATCTTTCTTTCTTTCTTTTTAAAAATCTTGAACTTCCAAGAGGAAGAAGAGCAGATTACTGGAGTAATAAGAAGGTTCTCAAGACCTGGAAGACACGTGGAAGTAAAGGGATGTAATAAGATTTAAGATGAGTTACATCTCTGTACCAGCTCCACACCCCACGGAGATGTGATCTTGATGTGCTCTAAACATGCATCAATCAATTTTTAATAGGGCCGGCCAGATAGCTCAGCAGACTAAAGCCCCTGCTTAGAGCATAGTGGCCCAGGTTCACTCCCCAGCCTGCCCAGCTGGCACAGTCCCCGGGGGCGCGCTGAGAGGCAAATGAGACTGGATGTGGTGGCTCGGACCTGTAATCCCAGCACTTGGGAAGCTGAACACAGAAGGATCACTACGACTCCAATCTATGTAGTGAGATCCTGTAGATCCTGGTTTTTTTTTTTTCTTAAAAAGAATTATTTTATTTTTTTCTTGTTTCAGAACTTTTGTTCCTTTATTTATTTATTTTTATGGCCGGCTTAGCCTGCCCTCAGGGCAGGGCTGGCATGGCATGTTGTGCCGGGGATCGAACCGTGGTCCCTGAAGCCACCAAAGCTTTCCTAAGAAGGCAGTTTAGACCACTGAGCTATCCTGCCGGCCCCTAGATCCTTTAAAAAAAAAAAAATATATATATATATATATATACACACACACATATGTATGTATATATAATAAAAATAGTGGAAAACGTTTTTAAGATGTGATATGATGGACTGCTTCTGCTGCTCCTTTCGCTTGGGTTTTCTTTCAGGGATAACTGAGTCCAGAGAGCTCACATTAGGCAGATCAGGCCTTCATTGTATATGTATATATATATATATATATATATATATATATATATATATATATATATATATATATTTGTGTCTCCATGTATCTACACATACATGCCTGCACACACAGTAGTTTCCCCTTACCCATTGAGCCTATATTCCAAAGCCACCCAGTGAATGTTTGAAACTGTGAATAGAGAATAGCACTTGATTGTAAACACAGGTGTTGTAGGACCCTGAAAGCTACCAAGTGACTGCAGACAAGTGCTCTAGGGTGTGGCTATGTCGGACAAAGACCCTGGGTGGGATGGAGTGAGAGTGCCTGTCTTAAGCACACTCCTCAGACAATTTAGATGTTTATTTCTTAGGATTTCCACGTGACAGCTTTGGGTCACTGTTGGTCGTGGGTAACTAGAATCCTGATAACAAAACCTCACGTAAGGAGTGATTCCTGTATGGATGCATGCATTTTTACTCAGCCCGTAAGTATTTATCAAGTACCTGTTATATGCCAGGCCTTGGTTCAACAAAGCACATGCACAAATGGAGGGGCCCTTCTGGCAGTGTTGAACATGGTGAGAGGCACCCACGCTTGTGCTGGGGGCAGGGCTGTGACCGAGGGTGAAAGGAGGAGTCTGGTCTAGATAGGACTTTGCTTGGGAGGAGTGTTGAGAGGGGCGATACTTGCACACACAGCTGCATGAACTCCGGGAGAGAGGCCCCCACCAAGTGGAGGGGAGAGTGGATGTGTATGGTGTGTGATACACTGTCACCCCATGCTGGGAGGACCTGGCATAGCGCACAGGAACAGGCTGCCGGGAGGTGACTCATGTGAACCTGTCATCTTAAGAGAAAATATAACCAGGACAAAAGTAAACATTTAAAATAAGAAAATCCCTCAAAATTATAAATTTTGAAACATAGACAAATTTTTCAAGCATTAAAGTCCAGTGAGAAAAAAAAAAAAAAAAAGTCCAGTGAGGACATTTTTATGCATTAACATCCTGACAGAAGAGTGCTATCATTTTGGTTCCATCCCGCGATTGCTTCTTCATGCATCTCTGATGTGTAATACACGGTCAGGCGAATGATGTAGTCTTTCCTTTATCATACTTGAACAAACTATTGACAGCTTGCACATCTCTTTCAGCTTCACCTTTCTTTTTTTTCCTCATCATGTCATGTAAATTTCTAACAATTTTAGGGCTGTTGATATAGCTCAGTGGCATAAGTGCCTGTCTCGCAAGTGCAAGGTTCTAAGTTCCATCCCTGATGCTGAAAAAAACAAAAACAAAAAACAAAAACAAACAAACAACCACAACAACGACAAACAAAAACCCAAGCGAAAACAAACCAAAAGAACAAACTCAGAATTTCAGAATTGGGAAACTCTTTCTGAAGACTCTCTCCCTTTCCTTTGCTTATGACCTGAAAGACTTGGCAGAATTTGCAGCTGACTAGCTTCTCCTCTGTTCATTTCAAGCCTTAGTCTCTTTTCCTATTCCAGACGGCTCTAAGGCGGGATGCCACCTGCGTGTCTCCTTTGACAAGGTGCTCCTTGTGCCCTCACATAGTGACATTATGGAGCAGGGCAGCATGAGGAGGACAGGCATCTCCTGTAAGCCATTTAAGAATCAAGGCATAGCAAGCAGCACAATCTTCACCTGACTTCAGCCAAATGCAGAGAAGCGAGTAACACAATCTTACGATCATGTCAACATATTACTTTCTAAGATAGGCATGTGATTCTTAAGCTTCAATTGCTCTGTAACCCAAAATGCCTCCTGCCTGCAGCCAGTATACTTAAGTTTCTCAGTTGCTCAGGTAATAGTTCTTGTTTCAATTCTAGTTGCTTCTGTCTCTTCAAAACAGCTAGCCACTGTGATGCATAGCTGGTCATGATGCATATTGTAAGGACCAATTCCCAATTGACAAGACGTCCTGCCATACTGTGCAGTCACTGATGGGGAAGGGACCTAAGAGCAGAATATTGTTTGTGAGACTGATGTAAGCCAGGCTCCAAATGGTCCCCACTGGTCACGGTAGACAGAGTGCCCTTTTGCCAGCTATACTTCACCACCAGGGGCAAGGATGGTGGTTCGATTGGCAAGGTAATGGTCATGAATGAAGGTGAGCCAAGGTTAAGTCACTTCACCTGTGAGCTAGTAGTCATTTTTATATGGACATGTTCTAAGCATAATAAATTACCTTTATAAAATGTGTGGATTTGTGAAGCATTTATTCCTGGCCGTGCCCTTCTCTGGGGACCCCGCTTCCTCATCTACAGTTGGGATTCCAACATGGAAATTTAGAGAAGTGCCTTAGACCAAAGGTCCAACCCTACCACAGCCTGTGATCCCGGGTAGACCAGTGTGACACTCTTTTTTTTTTTTTTGTCTTTTTGAGACAGGGTCTTGCTATGCTTGGGAGGAGTGTTGAGAGGGGCGATACTTGCACACACAGCTGCATGAACTCCGGGAGAGAGGCCCCCACCAAGTGGAGGCCCCCACCCATCCTCCTGCCTCAGCCTCCCGAGTGCTGGGATTACAGGCGTGCGCCACCACGCCCGGCTCCAGTGTGACACTCTTGACAGCTGCAGAGCTCACTGTTGTGCTCTATACTAAGGGTTATTTGCATGGCCTGTTCATATAATGAGAAGCATGCTGGCGGAGAGGTTAGGAGTGCAGGTTGTGGCATCCAATTGCTGCTTTCACCACGCTTCACTTCTTACTTTCTGTGTGAGTCCCTCCAATTTGTGCCTGTTTTCCTCTCTGTAAAATGACAGTCCTGGTAGGGTACAGGGCATGGTATGTTTGTGATCATTAGCCACCTTAACTTGGGTGTGGGGCAGTGCTTGGCACAAAATAGCACTTCATGTTTGCTGCTTTAGTTTTTAAAATTATTATTTTTAATTGATGCATAAACATTGTATGTATGTAGGTGATATTTTGATGTGCGTTTGAAATGTAGAATGATTAAATCAAACTAATATAAACATCCATTACCTTCTTGATACTTCTGTGTTAAAAACAATTGAAGTCAATTCTTTCAGCAATTTTCCAATACACAGAGCATTATTATTATTTATTTATTTAGTACAGGATCTACAGGGTCTCACTATACAGATCAGACTCAGAGTGATCCTCCTGTTTTCAGCCTCCCAAGTGCTGGTATTACAGGCATGCACCTTCTCACCCAGTCTTAGTCACCATCTCAGCATGCTCTGGGAGCAGGGCAGGCAGGCATGCTGGGATTGAATCATGGCTGCTGTGCCAAAGCAAGGGCTTTAGTCCACTGAGCTCTCTACAAAGCCCACTCCTCCTATCTGCAGGCACTTCTGCTCCTGAGCTATCTCCTTGGCCCTCTGAATCCTTACATCATTGATCAGAATTTCTTCATTGCTTACCCTGTTCTACCGCTTGGAATCATCAGCCTGCACCTTTTAAGGTCTCTCCATCTTATGGACCCTCAGCTTCTTCCCTTTGGGATAACCATTCTTCACTGATAAGAGAAGCCCTTGGGATTCATGATGCCAATTGTGGAACAGGTAGATATCAGGAGGATGGGACTCATCACCAGACACATGGTCCATGGTCCAAGGGAAGCAATGATCAGAGCAGAAGCTCCCCTCAACCCATGTAAAACTACAGAAGATGTGACTGCTCTGGTGGAACCATAGTGGGCAGCCTAGCAACTCACCTCTGGTATTGCTGTTTCTCCCTCCCGGCGTTCTGAGAAACTTTTAAAACCTGACTGCATCCTAAAAATGTTTGGAAAACCCTGAACCCCAGACAGTTCTCTTTTCTAAATTTCAAAAGAAAAGGGAGGCATTTGTCTCAATGTAGCCATGGCATTCTGTCATGTTAATGAGCCTGTGTTACAAAGCATAATTTATCAAGATGTAAATCTGCAGAGCTGTATTTTCTGAGACTTCACTCTTACCTGCAAATCAAACTTCCAACCAAAACTTCAAGTTCAGACTCATAGTGTTAGGGCAGATAGTGACAGCAAGAAAGGTGAGGGTGGGCTGTTTTCATTTCCAATTCAAGTAACATTTGTTGAACACCTAGACCCTGGGCCGTGAACTCTCATTAATCTATAAAGTATTGTCTTAGTTACTTTGTACTTGTTGCTGGGACAAATACCTGACAACCAAAATGAAGGAAGGTAGGGTTTATTTAGCTCACAGTTATTGGAGGTTTCAGTCCATACTTGGCTGGATCCAAGGCAGAGAGGCACAATGCAGAGGCCAGCAGTTGATGGCGGCGGAACAGCAACAAAATGGTGACAGAGGCAACCAACCAATCACAGCAGCAGAGCAACAGCGCAAGTCTGTCTCTCTGTCTCTCTTCATTACATCAGGCTCTCTGCCTTAGCCTATCTTCCTCATGCCACACCTATCATTCCCAGCAGTATTTAGACCCATAATCTCATCAGTGCTTCACAAATCCACACATAATCCCAGTGCCTCATAAGTCAAGTCTCAAACTCTAGAAGTCCCTGCCCCATGACTGCATGAGGCTTTGAGGGAACAACTAGATATAAACCATAACAAGTATTGACATTTTTAGTTGAGTAAGCCAGAAAAGCTAAAGGCTTTATTACAACAGAACCATAACGCATTATAAGACTTTCTTTTCCAAAGTTGTGGAATCTATATTCATCATTTAGTGCAATGTGAAATGATAATAACCATGAAGTTCTATTATATTTATGCTAACTTTCTGTTGCTATAACAAAACATCTGAGATTTTTAAATTATAAAGTAGAAAGGTCATTTTGGCTCTTGGTTGGAGAGGTCCTAGTTCATGATCAGGTGGATCCATAGCTTTTAGACCTCTTTTGAGGGTGTTGGATGGAAGTGGTGGGGACCATAAGAGAAGCAGAACAAACTGCTTCTCTTATGGCTTGGAAGCAAAAGATAGCAATGAGGGTACCAAGGTCACATGTTCAAGGACACTACCCCCAGTGACCTAAAGATGTCCCTTAAGGCCCCACCTCTTGGTTTCCATTACTTTCAATAGTGCCAGCCTGGGGACCAAGCCTTTGCACATTGGCCGGGTCAGGGATTTTGATGTCCTCCAAAGGGCAGCAGTATCAAAAAAAAAAAAAAAAAAAAAAAAATGTGCTTAGAAAAAATATGGCCACTTGGTACTCAAGTAGAGTTCATTTTTTCACATGAACTGTATGTTCTCAAACCTAACTTGCAGATGACAAAATCAACTCTCCAGGGATTAGCCAAAGACCACAGAGCCAGTATGAGGCACAGACAGTTCAAATTAGCTCAGCTGGCTGCAAACCACCCCAGCCCAGCAGCACCTCCGGGAAGGGGCATTCATTCCTTCTTCCCAGGTCAGATTCCTGGACTCCAACCAGGAACACCTTACCATGAGAGTTAACTTGTCTTTGGTAGCCCAATGCGGCTCAGCTGTGGCTGATCAAAAGCATCCCAGGCTACCCTTCATTTTTCAACAATTACTTTCACCTACTTCAGCCAAGTGGCAGGACGGTGCTGTTCTTTTTTCTTTTTTTTGGTGGAACTGAGCATTGAACTCAGGACCTTGCACTTGCCAGGCAGGCACTTGTGCCCCTGAGCTATCTCCCCAGCTCAGGATGGTGCTGTTAAAATCCCACTGTTACACACACAAAAAATGGAGAGGTGAGGGAAGAGGCCAGTCCTTTGTAATCATTAACAATTCTGTTTAAATTTACATCTTCGTTTAGCTTTTGGTGACTGAGAGAAGAAATATGAAGAGAAGAGCCTGAGACCTTTTTATAGCACTGCTTTTTAAACACCGTGACCTTGGGAAGGTCACTTTACCAAACTCCAACGCTTGGGTTACTGGTCAGTGGGATCCGGGGCTTTGTCTTGCCCTCATGCGGGAAGTGGCCTAATATGACCACTAGGGGGCAGACAAAACCCGAAAAACTGGAGCTTCACACACGAATAGTTTTTTGTTTTTTAAGAATACAGTTTTAATACAACGGAAACTTTTAAAGTAAAACAAAACATGAAGGTTCTAAAGGACTTTAAAATTCTCCGAACTCTAGACTACAGTTTTCATATTCTTCGGGTTCCGTTTTCCAGCATAGCATGTCGTGTAACACGTAGCATTTATGGAGTGCTCATTGGGCACAGGGCACTGTGCTTTGTCGCTACCCTTCATGTTAAACGCACTCGGCACAGTGCCTGTTATCCGAGTGTCATCCAGAAGGATCTTGAAGCTGAGAGTGTTATGGCACCCAAGGTCTCTCGTTTGGCAGGTTGGCATCTGGCAGAGCTGGGGACTGGCCTAGAGATCTGGTCGTCTCTCTGTCGCCTCTCCTTACCCAGGCTCGGCGTCTTCTCACTTGCAGGCTCTCATCCTCCTTCTGCCAGCCTCCTGGAAGCGCGCATTTGGCTTTCATTGCGCCACTACAGAAGGAATGACTCCGATTTCAGGAGCTAATAGAAATCTTGATAAGACAGGAAGCATGGAGTCGTTGCAGGCATATTGCGGGGTTCGCCTGGCTGTCTGCATGTGCCCCCCTGCCCACGCTCCCCACTCCCGCGCTGCACAGACTTTGGGTTCCCCATTTCTCCTCTTGTTCTCCATTGTCTGCAGGAGCCCAGGGCTGCAAATGCCCAGAGCACTCACAACCGCGCCCATTTGCCCTTACTGCTCCGCATCGCTCTTCCTCCTTGTCGCTGTGGCTACTTCCACCCGTGTCATGGGCGTCCCCAACAACTCCCTTTATTTGATTCGTTCTTCGCTCTTACCACATAGCAAGCAGTTCTGCCTTTCAGTACCTAATTCTACATGTCTTTTCCAAAACGCTTTGTTGGAGTATCACTCCCCAACAGGACTTTGCTTCACTTCTATTTTTTGTTTTATGAGATTGATTCTCACATTGCTGTCTCATGTGATGGGAGATGATGCTAGCCGAACTGCAAAATTGCTGAGATCCCTGATATAAATGTGGTACTTGGGAATTAATAATAAAATGCACTCTCAAAGCTGGATTCCATCTTGGAGTCTCCTTTACGAGGCAAGGAGAGGATCAGTTGCATCATTTCAGGGCTCTGGGAACTATCAAATATTAAGTGTCCTGTAGCATTCCATTTTTTTTCTTGTTTTGTGCTTTAATTCATGATCTCCTATCATGTTTCCAAAAGCCCAGTGCAGAAAATTCTAATGGCATCCTTTCCAGTTAACAAACGTTACAGTTAAGGCCAATAGTCTTGTCTAAAGGCACAGTGTTAACATGGTGGGTTTTAAATCCAGACAGCCTGCCTGGAAATCATGCATCTAACCACTGTATCCCACTTCATGCTGAGGTTTGGGCACTGCTTGGCCAAGTTTCACAGCTGGGCAGAGGGGAGAAGGCAGGGGCAGCAACGGTGAGAGCAGTGACTGGAGTCTGGAGGCTAGTTGGTGGGTTCTTCTTGTTTCACAGAGTGAATGTCTATAACCTTTCACATCTGGAATCAGTTTTACTAAATTTAATGCGGCACTTTTTAAGTTCTTCCAGCAACTTTAGGAAGAGGCAGAGTAGTCCAGGAAGATATGAAAATTTTTAGGAGAATGCTGCTCTATATCTAGATTTCTAATACAACTTTGTGTTTCAGTTCACATCTAAACAAAAGTTATTGTGTTTGCTGTCAGTCTCTAAAACAGTGGTTCTCAACCTTTCTAATGCTGTGACCCCGCAATACAGTTCCTCATGTTGCGGTGATGCCAAGCCAAAAATTAACTTCGGTGGCTACTTCAAAACTGTAATTTTGCTACAGTTATGATTTGGAATGTAAATACCTGATATGCATTATGTATTTGTTCGACCCCCGCTGGGGTCACGACCCACAGGTTGAGAACCACTGCTCTAAAACAAATGGCAGCTCATATTACTTTGAATTACAATGGCTCAACTAGAGGATCTATCAGTGTCACACAAAGAAAGTCCCTAGCTGAGGACTGCCAGGATTCTGTGATCTTCCCAAGTCCTCTCTCCTCCTCACTGTGGCATGGTCATTGTAGGGACAGTCTTGGCCTTAGGAGGATGTGAATGTCCTCCTCCAAAGAGAATGGCTCTTTGCCATCCTCTGTCACTGTTTCCTTGGATTTGTTACGCCTGTTTCAAAGGCGAGCTGATTGCTCACAATGGCCCCAAGCCGATAATATGTGTAGAAATTTGAAAACATTGAACAACTAGTCTGGTTCCAGTAGTAAACACCAACAGGTGATAACTACAAGCAGCCCATCTAGAGAGTAAGTGCCACTGTTTACTGGACTCGCTGTGCTCAAGCATGTATTATACTGTCTATCTTATTGACAAATGAGGGAAAGGTGGGAAAGATGGTTTTTGGCTGGAGCATTTAGTAAGACAGGTGGGTGTGTTCAGAAAGATACTGAGAGTAAAAAAAAAAAATACAAAGAAAGATACTGAGAGTGATTATACTATGTGGCGACATGCCAAGAAGCTCAGGTACTCAAACCTGGTGGGTTGTTTGAGTTACCCTGTAAATGAAAAGATGTAACTCCTAAGTTCTACCTAGGGGCTGGGGAAACAGCTCAGTAGAATAAGTGCTTGCCTGGTAAGCACAAGGGCCTGAGTTCAATCCGTGGTTCAAAACAAACAAACAAACAAATAAACAAAAAAACAACCAAACAACAACAAAAAACAAAACAAACTTCTACCTAAGATAATTGAGACTTTAATCAGGGAAGATCCAAAGTTGTGTTGAAAAAACTCCCAGGTGATTTTAAGATATTACTTGAACAAACATTTCATAATTACTCTTTGCTTTTCTCTTGAGACTACTCTTTTACATTTCTTGGCTGAGAGCCAGGACTATTTCTTTGGTTGCACAGTTTAATTACCTAGTGAAGGGCTAAGTGGGTAGGGCATTCATACCATCATGTGTGTTTATAATGCATTGGAAGTACTACTTTTAGTCGATCACTAAGCTCAATGAAAATGTGGTATTTTTAAGGTTTGATTTCTCTGCATATTTCATGTATAAAATGATAATGATTAAAATGCAAATGATCCTACACCAAAGCCATTTCAAAGGTGTCAGTTGTACATGGTCACTAAATCCATGCCTCATCTAGACAGACTTTTGCCTAAGTCCAAAGGCAGCCTCAGTGTATGTTACAAGGGCTTCAGTTTATTGTCTTCTAAACTTTTCATCTCTCATAGATTTTCCAACAATAGAAAAGACCAGTGCAATTCCCACAATGACAGCTGCTTTTTCTCTGAACAACGAGCTCTGAGTCCGGAGACCGAGCAGTACCAAGTCTCTACTGAAATCAGTGCTGTGCCTGGAAGTTTGCTCTGGGATCAGTTCAACAAAGTCTGGGAAATGAAACTCATTGTGCAGAAAAATCCATCGTTCTTCTCTGGCCTGCAGCCAGTTGTGAAACAAAGGCTATTATTGATTCTAATACAATTTCTAAACTAAATAAAGAAGAATGTTAATCGTTCTAAAGTAATAAAAAATGGTGATTAGATACCTATTGTGATACAGAGAAATGAGTGTTGGAGATTCTGATTGCTTTAAAAATAAGCTCCAAATACATGGAAACTCCAGAGCTGCAAGTCCCAGACATGCTTAAACTTAATAATGGAGAGGAAAGGAGATTTTAAATATAACATACTAAGAACTTTCATTGGTAGCATATATTCCATATAAAAAGACCAAATAAGAAGGTAATTATGGTAATTGCTTGGGAAATAAAACATTCTAAAAGTGGACACATAGGGCATCAATAGAAATAGTAAGAGGTGAATGAGGGAAAGTGTTGAAATTTCGCTTTAAGATTGTCCTTACTCTAGAAAACCTGGGTTCTGTGTATCCAGTCGTTTGATAACATGTGCGCTTTGGAAGATCGTTGAGGATAGCACTTTACAGCAGTTGTTAAATACACGAAACCTTCTTCATCTTCCAGCAGCCTCCACATAACAATATTTAGACTTTCATCATATGATAGTGACAATGAATAATTATAAGACTATAATGAATTGAATAGCACTTCAAATAATTAGTATTTCATAACTCAGAGCAGCACATAAATTGTATAGCAAAAGCTATATATCCAAAATGTGCCATATGAGTACAGTGTTTGAACATGTATACTCTGGAAATATGGATCATTCAGTTAACTCTCCAGACCTCCAGAGGCACCCATGGCCTACATATTGGGAATCAATACCATGCCGAGTGGAAACAAGAATAGATGATTGATTAATCTTTGCTAGAGCTAGGCCTTCAAATGCTCTTGGCTGAAGTGTGTCCTCTCCTGCTATGTCTGTGCTGGAATCCGTTATTTGTGATGGAGCTCTGAGGGCCAACCTTGACCCCTGGTCACCTGAGTTTGCAAAGTATGATATGGGCCTAGAAAAGAGAAGCAGAGGGAGCCAGCATTCAGAGTCAGTTTAGGCTTTGGGGCTGTTCTTCTTGTCTCCTTTTTGATTTGTACCACAAAGACTCTAATGTTCGTGTTATTATACCCGTGTTAGCTTTTTATTAATGTGACTGATAAAACAACGTAAAGGAGGATAGGTCTATTTGTCTTATGCTTTCAGCCCATGGTCAGCAGGTTCTTTTGCTGTGAGTTGGAGATGAAGAGAACATGGTGGAAGGGGAAGGGTGGAGTAGAGCAAAGCTGCCCACCTCAGGGAACCTGGGGAGTGGAGAGAGAGGGAATGAGCCCACGAGGAAGCAGTCAGGGCCAGGACACAGTTCCCAAAGTCACAGCCCCCTAAGTACTCCCTTCAATCAGGTGTCACCTCTGAAGTTCCAGTGCTTCTGAATAATGCTGGCAAGTTATGATCTTAACAATGGACGAATCCTCTGCTGAAGTTAGAGCCCTTGTGACCCAATCCCCATCTGAAAAGCCATATCTCTGAACATCCGAGATACCTGAGATCTAAACCAGAACATACGCCTCCTCATAACTATTGATAAAATAAAGTTATTATAGGGGAGAAATCTGAAAACGTTGGCTAAAAGGTATTATTTAGATGTATGGAGAAAACCTGTCCAATTATAGATAAGGAAATGGAATTCTTATTAACTTGTGTTTTGTCCCTATTTATATAAATTAATGACAAGAGATCTAGAACACACGATTCTCTTACATATATTTTATTCTTTTACTAATGAATAGAAATAAAGGCATCCAGCCTGCCAGAGAATGTTTGGCATGGAGAGACCAAAATAGTTGTTCTTATTTCTTCCTCTCCTGTAGTTAGCCTGCTCTATAATCCATGTTTTAGATTCTCAATGAGATCCCATGGCCACAAAGTGCCCCAAATTTAGAAGAATGTAAAGATCCTTTGGAATTTGTTTAGTTGAATATCTAACAACTTTTTGTACATTCAAAATACTGTTGGTTCCTTGAAATCACAAGAGAGGAACTTGAATCACAGCAATATTAAATACTATAATGAACCACCAGGTAGCAGGTGGCCCATGGGGTAAACAGTTTCTGTACTATTGATTTACTTATTTGATTTCCTTGTAAAATGTCAATGATCCAAGCCATTGCTATAGCATACAAATGCAGGATTTCAATATAAAGCAAGCCTTATGATGCTTTCTCTAAAGGAATCCAAGAATTCTCTAGAAGATCAAAGAAAGGGCAGTGGGAATCCATATTTTAAAACTTGATTAGTGTGACAGAATTCTGCATAGAGAGTGTCACACAATCATAAAGACACCATCAATATGATATGACTTCTAGAAGCTTCTACCTAGAGATCAATCTCTAAATGATATTCTGTTATATTCTCATGATGAAAGGATAGTAGGATATGACACTTGCCCTCAAAGAAATATACAATGTTTATAATATCCATATGGCTCTTTGGAGTTAACAGAATCAATCAAGATATTCAAACTTGTGAGATGCAAACTTAAACCCCAGGATTAAGGAAAGTAATGTCAACATGTGGAACAGCCAGTAATAAAACAGTAGGGAATGATGGGGACTGTGGGCAGCCAGGCCATAACTATATTCTTAAATTCAAATTAGCATTTTCAAAAAGCTGCTCAGCTGGTCAAGTCAAATATATCTGTTACAGGGTTCTGTCTGGGTGTCCTCTGAAAGCCTCATGAGGTCGTGGGGTGGGGAGGAGGCTTTTTGGAAGCAACTGAATCTAGAGTTTGTAATTGATTCATGGCCTAATGCTGGGGTTAAGGGCATGAGTGCTATATGCAGCGTAGGGCAGGCAGCCTGCATGCAGTACAAGGGAGGGAAAGATGCTGGCTCTTCTCTGCCTGTGCTTTTGCTGTTCTACTGTCTCACACTGCCTTGAACAGTTGCCCCTCTGCCATGCCACCCCATCTTGGAGCAAGCCCATTATAGACTGAAACCTCTACAGACTGTGAGCTAAATCTTTCCTCCTTTAACCTTGGGTGTCAGGTGTTTCTTCTCAGCAACAAGAGAAAAGTAACTAGGACAGTATCTGAGGGGTGCATCTCTCCTGCTAGCCTCTTTTTGGATATGTATATTCATATTTGAGCTTCTACAGAACAACTATGTGAAGCTGGCTGTGCTAGTCAGCTTTCCCAGTGGAGGGACTGAGTCCCCCACATACAACTTAGAGTAGAAGCGCTTTTGTTTGGCTGATGGTCCTAGGGGACTCAGTGCACAGTGAGCTGGCTGCCAGGTACAAATATGATGCACAAAGAAGAACAAATCTTCTTAGTCTAGAGCAGCTGGCCAGCAAAGCTGGAGAATAGTCAGAGAGGGAGGGACAAGAGACTAGATGTGGCACCCCAGGCCACCACACCAGAACCCCAGATACACCCAGCTTGCACTCAACTAATCTCCTGGGCAGGTCCCAAGCCAATTAAATTGACCATTATGCTTGCCTTCACATCGACTTCATTTTTGAAGTCGAACAGAATTTTGCAAATGATGAAGTAGGAGCATGATAAGCTAAAAGTATTGGCCAATGCAATTTAGCTGACTAGTGAGAAGGTCAAGATTATAAGTTCAAGTTCTATAGTACCAACCCCAGGTAATTCTCAGGAAAAACTGTTGGGCCAGGAAGAAGCAGCAATGCTTAATTAATTTCTGTGATATTTACTCATTCTTTTATCATCTATCTCATCATTTAAAAGCACTACCACTGATTTTTTTGGTACCTTTGTCATCTTTTCATGCAATATTTGAAAATACAGTATATGAGTATAATGGCCTATAGAGAACAACTTTTGATATCGCAGAGGTATTCAGGTTGCTTTCATTGTATTGATTTGATTTCCAGAGATAGAAAAAGACTGCTGAATAATATAGTTCAATGAAAAAAATGGCAGCTGCTACCCTGAGTGCAGACTGATTTCTGCAGCGTGGGCTCAGCACAGACCTGCTTGACCTCATTGGGATTCCTGAGCATGACTCTCTGGAGGACCGGTCCAAATCAAAGAACTGAGGTTCTATCTTTTTTATTTTTTAAAAAAAAAATTTTTTTTTTTTTCTTGTTTCAGAACCTTTGTTTGTTTATTCTCTTATTTTTATGACTGGCTCAGCCCGCCCCGAGGGCAGGGCTGGCTCAGCATGTGGTGCTGGGGGTCGAACCAAGGTCCCTGAAGCCGTCCAAGCTTTCCCAAGCAGGCACTTTAGACCACTGAGCCATCCCGCCTATCTTTAAGCCAAATTTGAACAGCAAATCAACAGGCTTTGGAGTCAGGAAAAGCAGGATACAAAACCTTGGATCCTGGGTGACTTTGAGCAATTTAATTAAATCTTCTATAGAACTTATGTTTGAAGATGAAGAAAAATTTAAGCAGGCATTGAGTATGGCTATCGCAAAGCCATAGGTGCTCAGTCCTTCTGGTGGTCCTCTCTTCACCTTTTCCCCGGCTTCACCCCTGGTGGAGAGCTGGGGCTGCACTGGGGGAATGGGCAGTTGGGGGAGGACATGCTTGAAGACCACTTGTCTCATTGCCACACGGGAGCCTGTGGACAGGGCCGCCATCTGCTCTTGGCTGCTTCCAATACATCTGCACCCTTAAGGGACCCTGAACAGGAATTAAGCTTTGGAAAACAAAGTAGAATTTCTGGAAACTGCTAGCATAAAAGATTTGACAGGGTCACATGCAGATTAGCATAATTTTTATTACATGTTCTATTTTTGGTCCGGTAGGATACTTATTTGGATTTCATTGTGCCCATTGAGCGGCTTTTGTTCTTTGGCTGTGAGTTTAATTATTTAGTTATTTATGAGTGCATCTGCATGTACGTGCCACCGTTTTATTTCAGTGACAAATTTATGGTCAGTGAATTTTCGTAATTAAGGAATAAATTATTTCTCCCTCATAAATGCCTCTGCAATTTGTGATTTCCATAACAATTCATAACACTTAAGAAAGGTTTTTTATTAGTTGAAAAAGTCAGTGCTAATGAAATCAGAAAAGGGAGATTTCGAATTGCTTTAATTAACTTTATTAATTAATATCTAACATGTGTAGGGTATTGCATTGGCTTTGGTTGGTTTGATTTGAAGGTAGTTGCCTAAAATCTGTCTGATACATGCTTGGACTTGCTCAAACTGTAGTTCTTTTGTGAAGTAAATGGCAGGAATACAATGATTTCTTATTTTCTTCATCTTTGATTCCTAGCATATTCTCAAATTTCTGAAATTGGGAGAGAGTGAGACAGAGAGCAGGAGGGAGGTGGGAGAGAGGGAAGGATGGGGGAGAGGGAAGGATGGGGGGAGAGAGAGGGAGAGGGAGAGAGAGGGAGAGATGCAGAGAGAGATCTGTGCATGTAAACAAAAAGGAAGCTAAATGGTACTTTGGTATAGGATTTGAAGGAATTAGGGAAATTTTTGACAGTTTAGGTACTTCCAATCTTTTTCAAGTAAAATTAGTACAAAAAACAAATTTTATTAAACTCTGTTTTCCACACATCACTGCTCTAAGTGGTGGCTGAGTAACAATACTCTCCGCCCTTTCAGAGCTCCAAACGCACACTTATTCACATGCAATGGGCAGTGTGGGAGAGCGCGTCAGGACCGCTGCACACCACTGCCGGTCTTGCCTGGTGTTCTCAAACAGCCGTGCTGCTCCAGTGGGGGGTGCTTACTCTAAGTTTCATCCTAAAAAAATGTGGACCAGCAGAGAATGGGGCTTATCACAGCCTTGATCGTGATCTCTCCTTTCCTTCACATCGACATACTTCCTATGAGCAACTCTCTGCAGCCTTCCTATCAAGGTATGCACTGCATCAGGGCACTCCTTACCACTTGGGCCACCAAGACCTGGCCCCAGCCCCGCCAGGACATTCTGCTTGCCCCTTCACTCCTCCCAGTCAGTTCTCCGCCCTGTGGCCAGGGCGCGTCCTTCCCTGATGCAGGCGCGCCAGCTTTCCTGTTTCTTCAGCATGCCAGCTCCTATTCTGCACCTTTGCCCTGGATGCTCCGGACAGAGCTCCACTTACTACTTCATTTAAGTCTCTGTCCTCTTGTTACCTCCCAGAGAGGCTTCTCTGGTGCCTCTGGCTACAACAACCTGCCATAGGCCTCACCTGACCTTTTTCTCTCTCTCTCTCTCTCTCTCTCTCTCTCTTTTTTTTTCACATTTCTTGCTTTAGACTAGTTTTATACAGAAACATTGCATCTCATCCCATCCCTGACCCTATGGATTGCAGGTCCACAGGGAAGCAGATGTAGAGCTCAAGGGTGGAAGGAACCCACAAACACAGCTGGAAGCTTCATAAGGAGGAGGCCCACCTGTGTCCATTTTTGCCTCTCCTCTCCTCTCCTCTCCTCTCC